>PVKU01009975.1:0-56509 GCA_004027475.1 Anoura caudifer | reverse complement strand
TGTTCTGGTTCCCTGGGTTTATGGTGTGAACTCTGTGTTAGAATGCCTGTGAAATTCAATGGTGTTATCTCCTTCAGGTATCCTGGTGTTCACTGCTTCCAGTGTCTCAGCTGTTGAAATGCCCCTTCTTTGGGGCCAACTCTGGTCTTTCCACAGTTCCAGGTTTTTTTTGTTTTGTTTTGTTTTGTTTTTGTCTCACCTGTATGTGTTTAAAAAAGAGAAAAGTGAAGGAAAGGAAAGAAAGAAAAGAAGGAAAAGGAAATAAAAAAGTGAAAAGAGAATAAATAAAAGTAGAATGAAAAAGAGAAAAAAGACAGGAAGGAGTGGTAAGCTTGGGAAGAAAGGAAGAAGGAGTAAAACAAGAAAGAAGTATTGAGAAGCCAAAAGGAGTTGAGGGGTAAAAGAGATCAAAATAGTGAAAAAGAGAAAAAGAGAAGAAAAAAAAACCCACAAAAAAATTAAAAAACCGAGTAACACCAAAACCGCTAATTCTTGCTGTTATCAATCTTGCCAAGCTGATTTTTCGGGTCTTGAAGACTGTAGTGGCCGAGGGGTGACCGTATTATTTTTTATTTTTTTATTTTTCCCTTGTTCAGCATTCAGTTTTCTCTGGCCTACTGTCCTCAGAGGTGTCCCTAGATTCTCTGCCCAGGGACCCAGGCGCGAACTGTGGTCGTGGGCCCACAAGTCCCGATGTTCCCTGAGTCTTCCTTGCACAGGTTCCAACTGTCGCACGAACACAGTTCAACCCCTATGGTGCCCAGCGACTGCGCGCCCTGTTGCGCCGGGTCTCCCTGGGCGCGCTGATGCACCGATCCCCTAGCAGCTGTTTACAATGTTGCGCGGGCGCAGACAAAGTCGCGCGCTCCAGCTCCCGCGTTCAATTCTCCCGGAGCTATGAGATCTTAACTCCTGTCTGTGAGATTTCAAGCGACCAGGTTTATGCTGGCGTGGCGGGTCCCTGCTTGGCTGTCCAGGGAGCGGATGTCCCAGCTCCCTCCCCTGTGTCTTACGGCCAGCCCTGGCCCGGTTTCTCAGCCCCCGCCCTGGTCTCCGCACCGCTGGAGTACTCTCCTTACCGTCCGGTTTTTCAACATCCACTGCAATTTTCGATAATCTGTTTTCAAATATGCTGTGTTTCTGGTGTCTGTTTGCTGTGCTGCTTTGAAAAATGTCCCGGTTTAAGACCTATGTGTGGGAGGCAAAGAGATGTACGTCCTCTTACCATGCCACCATCTTCTCTCCCCCGCAATTATTATTTTGAAAATTATTTTCTCTCTCATTGTTTCTTCCCCTTCCTTCTGGACTTCCTAATAGTTGAATATTGGACCTCAGATCTATCTTTTATGTCTCTTAATTTTTGTGTTACATTTCTCATCTCAGTTTTTTTGTTCTGTATCATAGGAGATTTATTTTATTTTATTTTCTAGATTTCTACCTTGGGGATTCCCCCATACCAATTATGTTCTCTGTGCCCACTGATTGTCTTATTTCAGAAACATATTCTAATTTCTAAGAACTTTGGGGTTTGGATTATTCTTTCTACATAGTAGTCACTAATGCTGAACATACTAATTAGAATAAATTAGGCCTTAAGTAGCCTGTATTGTGGTCTCCAAATAATATTTTCCACATAAAGGAAACAAGGCTTATAAGAGGAAAGGCTGATTTCAGGTTCAGAGCAGGAAATATGCAACATGAACCTGCAATATCTCATCAGTCAAACAATAAGGAGAGTCTCAGTGATGACTGAGGATGTTTCCAAGGACTCAGGAACCAATCTGATGGGTTCCTGTTGGCCAAAGAAAGGTCAAGAAAGATAATAAATCCAATGAACGGAAACACAAAATATGGTAAAAGAATTGAGTTCCTCAGAACAGAGAGCCCAGGAATAAACTAAAGTGTCTATAGTCAATTAATATTTGACAAAGGGGGAAGAAGCATAAAATGGAGTACAAATAGCCTTTTCAACAAATGGTGTTGGGAGAGCTGGACAGCTACATGCCAAAAAATGAAACTTGATCACCAGCTTACACCATACACAAAAATAAGTTCAAGGTGGATAAAATACATAAATATAAGTTGTGACACCATAAAAATCCCAGAAGAAAATATCAGCAGGAAAATCTCAGACATTCCATACTGCAGTGTCTTCACGATATGTTCTCTAAAGCAAGGGACATAAAGGAAAGAATAAACAAATGGGATCTCATCAAATTAAAATGCTTCTGCATGGCTAAAGAAAACAGCATTGCAATGAAAAAAGAACCAACTATAAGGGGAAAACATATTTGCCAATGATACCTCAGACAAGGGTTTAATCTCCAAAATATATGAAAAACTCACACAACTCCACCCCAGGAAGACAAAAAAACCAATTAAAAAATGGGCAAAGGACCTGAACAGACACTTCTCCAAGGAGGAAATACAGAGAGCCCAGAGACATATGAAAAGATGCTCAGCATCACTAGCCATCAGAGAGATGCAAATTAAAACCACAGTGAGATACCACTTCACACCAGTCAGAATGACCATCATAAACAAAGCAACAAACAAGTGTTGGAGAGGATTCAGAGAAAAGAGAACAATAGTACACTGCTGGTGGAAATGCAGACTGGTGCAGCCACTATGGAAAACAATATGGAATTTCCTCAGAAAACTAAAAATGGATCTACCTTTTGACCCAGCAATTCCACTCCTGGGATTATATCCTAAGAACACTGAAACACCAATTCAAAGAACCTACGAGTCCCAATGTTCATAGCAGCACAATTGACAATAGTCAAGTGATGGAAACAGCCTAAGTGCCCATCAGTAAATGAGTGGATCAAAAATCTCTGGTACATTTATACAATGGAATACCATGCAGCAGAGAGAAAGAAGGATCTCCGCTTACCCTTTATGACAGCATGGGTGGAACTGGAAAGCATTATGCTAAGTGAAATAAGCCAGGCAGTGAGGGACAAATACCATATGATCTCTTCTTTAACTGGAACATAATCAAGAAAAGAAAAACAAACAAATAAAATACAGCCAGAGGCATTGGAATTAAGTAACAATCTAAAAATAGCCAGAGGGGAGGGGGGAAGGTGTAATGGGGGGAAGGGTTTTCAGGAACTACTGTAAAGGACACATGGACAAAACCAAGAGGGAGGGTAGAAGCAAGGGAGGGCAGTGGGTTTGGCTGGGGTTGGGGGAGTGGAGGGGAGAAATGCAGGCAACTGTAACTGAACAACAATAAAATAATTTTTTAAAAAGAATTGAGTTCCTAATGGAAAGAAAGACTTCCTTTGGAGTCTCTTAGGGAAACAATAATTATTTTTAAAAGTAACAGTAGAAGAAAAGAATCAAACAGTTCTCTTGCTTTTGCTATATGACAAGTAATCTCATTTTTAATAAAAAAACAACTTTCTCTTCTTATTTGGTGGAACTTGATTTTATAGAAGGATATTTCAATACCTCTTTTTTTCATGTTTTTAAAAATTTTATTTTAATTGTTGTTCTTGTACATTTTTCTGTCTTTTACTCCCATCCCAGCCCACTGCCCCAGCCCTCCCCACCTCCCTCCCATTTTCACCCTCCCTAGTTTTTGTCCATATGTCTTTTATACTTGTTGCTCTAAACTCTTCCCCTTTTCCCTTGAAATTCCCTCCCCTCTCCCCTCTGGTGACTGTCAGCCTGTTAATGAATAGCTCATGTTTTCAAAAATTTATAAACTCATGGGAACTTTCTCTCTGAACAGAGGTACAAGATGTGAAACGTGTATTACTGAATTATACCATAGACCTTTTAGCTTTAACCATTTTGAGTAATAAATTTTCCTCAAATTTTTTCTAACAAAAAATTCTAAAATAATAGAAATGTGAATTTTTTATTAATTTTCACTTATACCCTTCTCTCAAGAAATGCGAATGTTGTAGATTAAGAAACAAAAAGAAACATCAGATGGGCTGCAATACCACCTCAGGCAAGCTACCACATCAGAACAGGGATTCTTCAGCTCCATTTTAACTTTATGGTCTCACTCTCCTATGATCAAAAAATCATTAAACAGGTATATAATCTCTTGATTACGTATTTTAGCATAATTTACCCAAGCAAGTCAATGAAGGAAGATATATCTTTTAATTAAATAGTAGTTGATAAAGCAATTACAGTGTATAGGGTGGGGGAGAAATTTTGACTCCTATCTTGTACTATACATAAGAAATTTGACCTGGATTGTAAACCTAAATGTGAAAGGTAAAACAATAAAGCTTCTACAAGAAAACATAGAATATTTTTATGACCTCAAGGTAGGCAAATGTTTCATAAACAAGGTACATAAAGCTCTATTTTAATACAATAAATTGATAGTTTATAGTTTATTAACATTCAAAACTTAATTAAAGGCACTATAAAGATAGCAAAAGACAAGCCATGGGCTGCAAAACATATATTTACAAAACATATCCAATAAAGGACTTCTAAGTACACCATGTAAAGAACTTCTGCAAATCAATAAGAAAAAATATCACCCCAGTTTTTAAAAATAGGCAAACAATTTGATAAGGAACTTTACAAAAATCATATACAATAAACATTGACCAATAGATATTATAAACAGACAAAAAGAAAACAAAATAAAACCAGACACAATGGTGAAAGTTTTATGGTAGCTGACTATATGGTATGAACATTACACTTGGAATTGGAAAAAGTGGATCTGAATCTCAACCTTGACTTTTACTAGTTGTGTAACTTTAAGTCACTTAAATATTGCCTAGTTTTATTTTCTTTTCCCATAAAGTGAAGAGCGAATTGCACCAGGTTATTCCTAAAATTTCCCAGCTATGTTAGATTGAGATTCTATGTTAACCTATTATACATTGAAATATAATTGATTCAGCCAAAAGATATGACCTCATACATATGTGTAATCAAGCTGTCCACTATTAAATAAAGACTATTTGAAGGTAAGGATCTAGATTTGAGTCTTAATGTCATTAACAGTATAAGAGGACTTCCAGCCAAGTTGGAGGAGTAGGTAGACACACTGTGCCTCCTCGCACAACCAAAACAAGGACAACAAATTTAAAAACAAAAACCAAGCAGACCTGACAGGAAATCAAACTGTGTGGAAGTCCAACAACCAAGGAGTTAAAGAAGAAACACTCATCCAGACTGGTAGGAGGAGCAGAGATAGGCAACCAAGTAGAGAGGACTCACAGCAAGGCAGTGGCTGGTGGACTGGGTTTGGCAGTGGCTTGCAGACTGGGCAGTCCCACATTTGTGTGCAGATAAACCAGGAGGAACAACTGGGGAGTGAGATAGACTGCACAATCCAGGATTCCAGTACAGGGAAATAAAGCCTCAAAACCTCTGACTGAAAACACCTGTGGGGGTTGAGGCATCAGGAGAAACTCCCAGCCTCATAGGAGAGTTCATTGAAGAGACTCACAGGGTCCTAGAATGTACACAAAACCCACCCACCTCGGAATCAGCACCAGAAGGGCTCGATTTGATTGTGGGTAGCCAGGGAAGTGACTGCAATCTGGCAGAGAGAGGAGAAAGTGCCATTGTTCCTGAAGGGATTAAGAAGTACCAATTGGTAGTTACAGAATAGCCATGGAGATGTAAAGTATAGCATAGGGAATATAGTCAATAATATTCTAATAACTATATGTAGTGTCTGGTGGGTATAAGATTTACTGAGATTACTAAAATCACTTAGTAAGTTATACAATGTCTAATCACTATGTTGTACACTAGGAACTAATATAAAAATGTATGTCAACTATATTTGAAAAATAAAAAATGATTTAAAGTAAAACAAATTTTAAAGTCATTAACAATGTAAATGTTGGCATTTATATTGTTATCTAGTTGTCTCCTGTACTATGGACCACATCATCTCCTGACTTAAGATGCTCAACTGCTGAGAACTATGAATGGGATTGGTTTTGTAATTAGAGTGCTTCACTTTAAAAAGACAACATACAGATACAGGATATAATTTCAAATTTGAAATAAAAATGTAAACATTAATGACTTTCAATGTAAAATAATTTTTTCCTTTGCCAAAAGACTTTCCATACCATTTTATAATTTTCAAAATTTCCTGAGCATTTTTAAGTGTTTGAAACATGAAATTATTTTTACTCAGATTTTTAGAAGAGCTTAGGGATATCTGCTACTTTGTCAAAACACAGCAATGTGGGTTGTTCTGCCCTGGTGAACACCAAAGGCTCTACCTCTTACTATGAAACAGGTGCACTGAGACAAAAAAAAATGACCCAAATGAAAGAACAGATCAAAGCTCCAGAAAAAAAAAAACAACTAAGTGATGAAGAGATAGCCAACCTATCAGATGCAGAGTTCAAAACACTGGTAATCAGGAAGCTCACAGAATCAACTGAGTATAGTAACAAAATAGAGAAAAAAATGAAGGCTATGAAAGATTAAAAAAGGAAATGTACAGGGAATGAATAGTGACAGGAAGGAAACTGAAACTCAAATCAATGATTTGGAGCAGAAGGAAGAAAGGAACATTCAACCAGAACAGAATGAAGAAACAAGAATTCAGAAAAATGAAGAGAAGCTGAGGAACCTCCAAGACATTTTTAAATGCTCCAAGATCTGAATTATAGGGGTACCAAAAGGGGAAGAGGAAGAGCAACAGGTGGAAAACTTATTTGAACAAATAATAAAGGAGAACTTCCTCAATCTGGCAAAGGAAATAGACTTCCAGGAAGTCCAGGAAGCTCAGACAGTTCCAAAGAAGTTGGACCCGAGGAGGAACACACCAAGGCACATCATTAGCCAATTACATTAGCCAAGATTAAAATGAAGGAGGGAATTCTAGAAGCAGCAAGGGATAAAGGCAGAGTCACCTACAAAGGAGTTCCCATCAGACTGTCAGCTTATTTCTCAAAAGAGACCTTGCAGTCAAGAAGGGTCTGGAAAGAAATATTCCAAGTCATGAAAGGCAAGGACCTACATCCAAGATTATTCTACCCAGCTAAGCTATCATTTAGAATGGAAGGGCAGGTAAAGTGCTTCCCAGATAAGGTCAAGTTAAAGGAGTTCATCATCACCAAGCCCTTATCACATGAAATTTTAAAGGGATTTATCTAAGAAAAAGAAGATCAAAACTGTGAGCAGTAAAATGACAACAAACTCACAACTACTAACAACTGAACCTAAGAAACAAAACAAAACAAAACAAAACAAAACAAAAACTAAGCAACCAACTAGGACAGGAATAGAATCACAGAAATGGAGAGCACATGGAGGGTTGTCAGTGGGGGAGTAGAAGGGGGAGCGCAGCAGAAAAAGTACAGAGAATAAGTAGCATAAATGGTAGGTAGAAAATAGACAGGGGGTAAGAATAGTATAGGAAATATAGATGTCAAAGAACTTATGTGTACTGCCCATGGGCATGAACTAAAGGGGGGGAATGCAGGTGGGAGGGGGTGTGCAGGGTGGAGGGGAATAAAGTGAGGAAAATGGGACAAGTGTAATAGCATAATTAATGAAAATATATTTAAAAATAAACAAAAATAAATAAATAAAGTCAAGGTCTCTGGGGAGAAAAAAAGAGAATAGAATTCAAACATCATAGCATACCATAAAAGATAAGGTCATGATGTGGCCTCTGTTCTCTATTTCTACTCCTCAGCCACTGCTCCCTGACATCCAAAACTTTACTTCCTGTCCATTAAGGCAACACCTAAGGACCATTAAAACTGAATTAAACCCTCCATTTTTCACAAGGCATTTCACCTTGACTTTTCTTAGGGCACTTACCATTCTCCCCATATCATCTCTTTTTGTGACCACATTTTATATCTCATTGGCCATCAGTTCCTCTGAGGGCAAGCGTCCTACTCTTTGAATCCTCAGGTCTTCCACAGCACCTTTTAGGAAATGGGAGTTCCAAGTTGTCCAGGCAAGGACTGAGGATAGTTATGGAGATAGCTGAAGTACCACAAATGTGTGTCTGGGGAAGGGCTGTGCAGGAAGAGCTGGTGAGCCCTGCACTGCAGGCATGTGATACTCTCCTGAGCTGTAAGAATACCCACTAACAAAGCATATCGTCAATCTGCAGAGGAAGCCATCTCAGAAACATGCAGAAAGCCGCCTGCTGAGATTATCACATTATAGAGTGTTGAAAGGGTAGGTGTTGTTAGGAATAAGGGAATCAGAAACCTGGTCTACATAGAAAATGGCAGCTGATTAGAATGTGCCAAGTATGGACTAGGGGTAGGAGTGGCATTTTCAATGCCCCTGTGTGTTCCAGTAACTTGGCAGGAGTCATCCCACATGCGACTGTAAAAGGCCATGATCTCTGTTTTCTCACCATGCATCCTGAGGTTATTTTTCTGTAGAAGCCATATTTATCAAGGTCAAGTCTGATTTTTACTGTTTTCCAAGCAGATTTCTCTGCTAGGAAGAACATTTAGCTACCCAGGAATACTGCAGTATATTTGACAACTACAGTTAATTTAAAAAAATAGTACCTATTTTTTCAATTATAAAAATAATACATGCTTATAATAGAAAATTGGGAAGTATTAAAAACTAGAGAGGAAGAAATAATTATCCATGATTTCACTGCCTAGAACTCTTAACATTTTAGTGGATTTCCTTCCAGTCATTTTCTATGAATATGTATTATATCTGAATTCATTTTCTGGGGATGCTCTTCTGCTGCACATTTAACTTAAAACTGTAACACGAGCATAATAGATAACTATTGCACATATTTACTAGCTAGCTCTCAGTTTTTTATAAACATCAGTAAAATTAAATGCATATATTTCTTGTGTTTACCACAGCAATAGAAGCTCATTGTAACAAAAAAAAATCAAAGATTACAGTAATTTGGAAAGAGAAAGTTCATTGTACTTCCTTTCCACAGATATAATTATAATTGGTTGAGTTTTTCTATACATATACTAATATTTGAATATTAATATACACTTATACTTTTTAAATTTTATGACTCAATCAGTACATTGTGATATCATCAGAAGACAGGTGAGTATGCAGAATAAAATATGAATGACTCCTGTGTGCCCAGTCTTAGCTCCTGCTCACTTACCTAGGGGTGATAACAGTTAAGGACTTGGAATGCATTTTTTCAGTTCTTTTGCTAAGCATTTATATATGTATATATTCATTTACATGAATTGTTGATGGTTGCTTTGGCACTAGAGTGGCAGAATTGAGTACATATGACAGGGACCGAATGGCTCCCAAAGCCATGTTACCTTCACCACTTTGTGTTACACTGTGAATATGTTACTTTCCTTTGCAAAGGGTCTTTGCAGATATAATTAAGGTTACTAATCAGTTGACCTTAAATAAGGAAGTTATCTTGGATTGGCCCATTGTAAGCACCTGGGCCTGTAAAAGCAGAAGAGGAAGTGGATCCACTTTCAAGTGGATCTTGAAAGTTCTTATCACAAGGAAAAAAATGTGTAACTGTGTATGGTGGTGGATGTTAACTAAACTTATTTTGGTGATCATTTCACAAATTATACAAATACAAATCATTTCATTGTACACCTGAAACTAATATAATGATATAGATCAATTATACCTCAATTAAAAAGAAAAGCAGAGAAGGAAAGAGATTCAAAGCACAAAAGGGCTTGAAGGTAGAGGGGGCTGTGTGGCAGGAAATAGGCCCTCATTCCTATAACCTCAAGTAGTAGGATTCTGCCAACATCCCAGAAAAACTGGAAGCAGGAAGCATATTAGAGGGGCCAACTGACACCTTGATTTCAGGCATGTGAGACCCTGAGCAGAGAATCCTGCCAAACTTCTGCACTACAAAGCTGAGAGATAAGAAACATGTACTGTTTTAAGTCACTATCTTTGTGATGATTTGCTATGCAGTCTAGAAAAGGAATTCACATTTATTATTTATTGTAGATGTTTGCTGTCTTGTTTTTTGCAGAAAAAGTTTGCCAGCCTTGTACTGGACAGCCCCCATTTCTCTTTATCCATCCCAATTTCCCTTTACCTTCACCTATTTGAAATGATTGCTCTGGCATGTGCCTCCAGGTTCCTAAATAACAATCTTGTATCACTCTTTCCTTCTTCTTCTGTTTTACTTCATTATTAACTGATCCCCATTCAGAAACATACAGTTGGCCCTCCTCCCCCTCTGTCCAACACTCACCATCACATTGTCGTTTTAGCTTGATTTTGGTTAAACTGATTATCAGTATTCACATTATAGTGGCTATGAAATACCATTTGCAGCTACAAAACTGCCAAACTTACTAAACTATCATTAACTTTTCCTGCACAACTTTTATTTTCCTTGGAGTTAATGATCATCTTTTATTTTTATGTATTTGGTCTTCCATGAATATATTGTTAACTCAATCCCAAGCTCCTTACCCATTGTCTATATTTCCTCACAATACAGTACATACATCAGATAAACAGTTCATCTTCCTGAGGAAACCTCTTCTGGAATCTTCTGAATTGCTCTAATCTGGACTCTACACAGATGTCCTTCTGGAACATCTCATCATCTTGCTGATACCCGTTTTTTCATCCCTATATTGGATCTACTCTTCTTTATACCCTCAGTGCCTATCCTTTCTTGGTTAAGTTCTTTGTTCGAGAACATTCTCCAGGAACTTCTTGAGAAAGGATGAGTGGGAGGAAATTTTTTGAGAATTTACATCTGAAAATATCTTTATTCTACCCTCATACTTGATTGATAGATCGGCTGAGGAGAAAGATCTTCCAGGCAGGAAATAATTGCCATGCTGAATGGAGAGGACTGATTTACTGCTAGATAGGTTCCTGGGGTTGCTCTTTAGAAAGTCCAGTGTTGTGGTAGGCAGAATAATGCCCCCATCCCACAGACACACAGGCTACGATCCTTGGAACCTATGAACATGTTACTTTACATGATGGAAGAGACTTTGTGGGTGTCATTAAATCAAGGATGTTAAATAGGGAAATTATCCTGGTGGGTCCTATGTAATTATAGTGTCCTTATATAAGAGGGAGGCAGGAAGGTCAGTCAGAGAAGGAGATAAGAGAGTGCAAGCAGAGGCTGGAGAGGAAGAGAGAGAGAAGAGAAAGAGAGAGACTTGAAAGTGCTACACTGCTGGCTTAGAAGATGGAGGGGCCATAAACCAAGGAAAGCAGGCACCCTCTAGAAGGTGGGCAAGACCAAAAAAACAATTTTCCTGCCAAGCTTCCAGAAGGAGGAACACAGATGAGCCTACATGTTGACTTTAGCCCAGTAAGAATCATTTGGGATATCTTTGTGGATTTTTTTTTAGTATATTTCATCGATTATGCTATTACAGTTATCCCAATTTTTTCCCCTTTGCCCTCCTCACTGGGGCACGCCCCTCCCTCCAGCAACCCCTACCATAATATTTATGCATGTCCATGGGCAATGCATAAAAGTTTTTTGGCTTCTCCATTTCCTATACTTTTTTTTATTGTTGTTCATTTAGAGTTGTCCCCATTACCCCCCACCTTAATCTCCCCTACCCAATCCACCCACCCACCTTGCACATTCAATCTTCCCCAGCCCCATTGTCTTTGTCCATGTGTCCTTTATACATGTTCCTTGACTTGACTCTTCCCCTTCTTTCCCCCATTATACCCCTCAGCTCCACCCTCTGGTTACTATCAGTTTGTTCTGTATTTCCATGTCTCTGGTTCTACTTTTGCTCACTTGATTGTTTTGTTGATTAGGTTCCACTTATAGGTGAGATCATGTGGTATTTCTCTTTCACTGCCTGGCTTATTTCACTTACCATAATACTCTCCAGTTTCATCCATGCTGTTGCAAAGGGTAGGAGTTCCTTCCTTCTTCCTACTGCATAGTATTCCATCATGTAAAAGTACCACAGCTTTTTTAAAATTTTATTTTAATTGCCTTTCTTGTAAAGTTTTCTGTCTTTTACTCCCATCCCAGCCCACCACCCCAGCCCTCCCCACCTTCCACCCATTTACAGCCCCCCTACTTTTGTTCATGTGTCCTTTATTCTTGTTCCTGTAAACTCTTACCTTTTTACCCTGAAATTCCCTCCCCTCTTCCCTCTGGTGACCGTCAACCTGTTCTCAATTTCATTGTCTTTGGTTATATTATGCTTGTCTGTTTATTTTGTTGATTAGGTTCCTGTTAAAGGTGAGATCATATGGTAGTTGTCTTTCACTACTGGGCTTATTTCGCTTAGCATAATGCTCTCCAGTTCCATCCATGATGTCACAAAGGGCAGGAGCTCCTTCTTTCTTTCTGCTGCATAGAATTCCATTGTGTAAATGGACCATAGCTTGTTGATCCATTCACTTACTGATGGGCACCTAGGTTGCTTCCAACACTTGGCTATTGTAAATTGTGCTGCTATGAACATTGGGGTGCATATGTTCTTTTGGGTTGGTGTTTCAGGGTTCCTAGGATATAATCCTAAAAGTGGAATTGCTGGGTCAAAAGGTAGATTCATTTTTAGTTTTGTGAGGAAATTTGATACTGTTTTCCATAGTGGTTGTACCAGTCTACAATCCCACCAGCAGTGCACTAGGGTCCCCTTTTCTCCATAGCCTCTCCAACACTTGTTGTTTGTTGTTTTGTTTATGATGGCCACTCTGACTGGTGTGAAGTGGTATCTCACTGTGGTTTTAATTTGCATCTCTCTGAAAGCTAGCGATATGGAGCATCTTTTCATGTGTCTCTGGATCCTCTGTATGTCCTCCTTGGAGAAGTGTCCGTTCAAGTCCTTTGCCCATTTTTGAATTGGGTTGCTTGTCTTCTTAGAGTGGAGTCGTGTATCTTCTTTATATATTTTGGAGATTAAACCCTTGTCTGAGGTATCATTGGAAAATATGTTTTCCCATACAGTTGGTTCTCTTTTTATTTTAATACTGTTTTCTTTAGCCATGCAGAAGCTTTTTACTTTGGTGAGATCCTATTTGTTTATTCTTTCCTTTATGTCCCTTGCTTTAGGGGACATATCAGTAAAAATGTTTCTGGGTGAAATATCTGATGTTTTCCTGCCTATGTTCTCCTCTAGGACTTTAATGGTGTCATGGCTCATATTTAAATCTTTTATCCACCAAGAATTTATTTTTGTATATGGTGTAAGTTGGTGTTCAAGATTCATTTTTTTTGTACATAGCTGTCCAGTTCTCCCAACACCACTTGTTGAAGAGGCTACTTTTACTCCATTTTATGTTGCTGCCTGCTTTGTCAAATATTAATTGACCATAGAGAATTGGGTTTATTTCTGGGCTCTCTGTTCTATTCCACTGGTCCATGTGTCTATTTTTGTGCCAGTACCAGGCTGTTTTGATTATAGTGGCCTTGTATACAGTTTGGTGTCAGGTTTGGTGATTCCCTCCTACCTTGCTCTTCTTTCTCAAAATTGCTGCAGCTATTCATGGTCATTTATGTTTCCATATAAATTTTTGAAGTGTTTGTTCTATGTCTGAGAAATATGCCATTGGTACTTTAATAGGTATTGCATTGAATTTCTAAATTGTTTTGGGTAGTATGGACATTTTGATGATGTTAATTCTTCCAATCCATGTACAGGGTATATGTTTCCATTTGTTTGTGTCTTCCTTGATTTCTTTCTTCAGTGTTGTGTAGTTTTCTGCACAGATCTTTTACCTCCTTGGTTAGGTTTATTCTTAGGTGTTTTATTTTTCTTGTTGTTATATCGAATGGGATTTTTTTCTTGATTTCTGCTTCTGATGTTTCATTGTTGGTATACAGAAATGCCTTTGATTTCTGGATATTGACTTTATATCCTGCTGTTTGGCCAAATTCATTTATTAGATCAAGCAGGTTTTTGGCCGAGTCTATAAGATTTTCTATGTACACTGTCATGTCATCCACAAACAATGACAGTTTTGTTTCCTGTTTTGCAATTTGGATGCCTTTTATTTCCTCTTCTTGTCTGATTGCTGTAGATAGGACTTCCAATACTATGCTAAATAGAACTGGTGAAAGTGGACAACCTTGTCTTGTTCCTGATCTTAGTGAGAAAATTTTTAGTTTTTGCCCATCGAGTACGATGTTGGCTGCAGGTCTCTCATATATAGCCTTTATTATGTTGAGGAAAGCTCCCTCCATTCCCACTTTGCTGAGTGTTTTTATCATAAATGGGTGCTGTACCTTATCAAATGCTTTTTCTGCATCCATTGATATGATCGTGTGATTTTTGTCTTTGCTTTTGTTTATGTGATTTATTGCATTTACTGATTTGAATATTGAATCATCCTTGCATCCGTGGGATGAATCCCACTTGGTCATGGTGTATGATCTTTTTAATGTATTGTTGGATGCGGTTTGCCAATATTTTGTGGAGGATTTCAGCATCTATGTTCATCAGCGATATTGACCTGAAGTTTTCTTTCTTTGTTATGTCTTTATCTGGTTTTGGGATTAGGATGATGCTGGCTTCATAAAAAAGTTTGGGAGTCTTCCATCATTTTGGATTTTTTCAAAAAGTTTGTGAAGGATAGGGGTTAGCTCTTCCTTAAATGCTTTGTAAAATTCTCCTGTGAAACCATCTGGTCCAGGGCTTTTGTGTGTTGGGAGTTTTTTGATTGCTGCTTCAATTTCATTTGCTGTTATTGGTCCGTTCAGGCTTTCTGCTTCTTCTTCATTGAGTTTTGGGAGATTATATATTTCTAGAAACTTGTCCATTTTACCTAGGTTTTCAAATTTCTTGGCCTACAGTTCTTCATAGTAATTTCTTACAATCCTTTGTATTTCTGTGGTGTCAGTTGGAATGTCTCCTCTTTCATTTCTGATTTTGTTTATTTGGTTCCTCTCTCTTTTTTCTTGATGAGCCTGCTTAAATACTTGTTGATTTTGTTTATCTTTTCAAAGAACCAGCTCCTGAATTCATTGATCCTTAGAATTGTGCTTTTAGTCTCTATGTCATTTAATTCTGCTCTGATCTTGGTTATTTCCTTCCTTCTACTTGTTCTGGGCTGTATTTGTTGTTGTTCCTTGAGTTCTTGTAGGCATAGGGTTAAGTTGTTTGTTTGAGATGTTTCTATCTTTTTTAGGTAGGCCTGTATCACTATGAACTTCCCTCTCAGGACTGCCTTTGCTGTGTCCCATAAGTTCTGGGTCGTTGTGAGTTCATTTTCATTTGTTTCCAGAAACTTTTTGATTTCTTCCCTAATTTCATTCTTGACCCATTCATTGTTCAATAACATGCTATTCAATGTCTATGATTTTGAGTGTTTTGGGTTTTTTCCCTTGATGTTGGTTTCTAGTTTCAGTTGCTTGTAGTGGAGAAAATTCTTGGTATGATTTCAGTTTTCTTGAATTTGTTGAGGCTTGTTTTGTGTCCCATCATGTGGTCTATCTTTGAAAATGTTCCATGTGCATTTGGAAAGAATGTGTATTTAATTTCCTTGGTTGAAGGCATATGTATGTATATGTGTGTGTGTGTGTGTGTGTGTGTGTGTGTGTGTGTGTGTATAATTAGGTAAGTCCATTTGATGTAGAGGCATCTGTTCAATGCCACAGTATCTTTCTTAATATTTTGTTTGGAAGGTCTGTGCATTTTTCACAATGGGGTTTTAAAATCCCCTACTATAATTGTTTTGCTGTCAATATCTTTCTTGAAGTCCTCTAAGATTTTCTTTATGTATTTAGGTGCTTCTATGTTGGGTGCATATATATTTACAATATTTATGTCTTCTTGGTGGATTCTTGCCATGAGTATTATAAAGTGACCTTCTGGGTCTCTGTTTATGGCCCTTTTTTTTGAAGTCTATTTTGTCTGATATGAGTATTGCTACCCTGCCTTTTTTTTCCTGTCCATTTTCTTGGAAAAGTTGTTTCAAGCCCTTCACTTTGAGTCTGTGTAGGTCTTTTGTCCTGAGATGGGTTTCCAGTAGGCAGCATATGTGTGGGTCATGCTTTCTTATCCATTCAGCTATTCTATGTCTTTTGATTGGAGCATTTAATCCATTTAAATTTATGGTTATTATTGATAGGTACTTATTCATTGCCATTTTCGTACCTGTGTTCCTCTTTCTCTCTCTCTGTTTTCCTTCCTTTCCTAAAGCAGTCCCTTTAGCATCTCTTGCAGAGCTAGTTTGGTGGAGGTATATTCTTTTAGACTGCTTTTGTCTGGGAAGCTCCTTATTTGGCCTTATACTGGTAAAGGAGTCTTTGTTGAAGGCCTCTGGTTCTCATTACTTGGAATATTTCTTGCCATTCTCTTCTGGCTTGGAGTGTTTCCATTGAGAAGTCAGCTGCTAACCTTATCGGGGATCCCTTGTATGTTACTTCCTTTTTGTCCCTTGCTGCCTTTAAGATTCTCTCTTTGTCTTGGAAGTTTGCCATTTTAATTATGATGTATCTTGAAGTGTGTCTCTTTGGGCTCCTCTTGATTGGGACTCTCTGTGTTTCCTGGATTTTTGTGAGTTTTTCTCTCATCCAATTTTGGAAGTTTCCCATCATTACTTTTTCAAGTAGGTTTTTTCTATCCCTTACTCTTCTTCTTCTCCCTCTGGGATCCCTATTATATGGATATTATTACGTTTCATGTTATCTTGCATTTCTTTTAATCCCTCTTCATTCTTCATCAGCCTCTTTTCCTTTTCTTGCTCTTTCTGGATGTTTTTTTCTACTTGGTCCTCTAACTCACTGATCTGATCTTTTGCTTCAACAATTCTGCTTTTGATTCCTTCTACTGTGTTCTTCAGGTCAGAAATTTATTCTTCATTTCCTCTTCGCCTTGTAGATAGTCTATTTTCTTTTTCCTGTTGATGTAGTTTGCAGTGAGTTCCTTGTAGCTTCCCTGTAGTTTCTGGTAGCTCATTGTGAGGTCATTGAGCTTCCTGATAACCATTGCTTTGAACTCAATGTCTGATAGTTGAGTTGAATCTGTTTCATTTAGCATTCTTTCTGGGGCTTCCTCCTTTCCTTTCATTTGGGCATTGTTTCTTTGTCTTCACATTGTTTGTGAGACTTTTCTTGTTATCCTCAGCTTCTTAAATTGATCTGTTCTGGTTCCCTGGGTTTATGGTTTTAACTTCTGTGATAGAATACCTGTGACATTCAGTGGTGCAGTCTCCGTTGGGTATCCTGGTGTTCACTGCTTCCACTGTCTCAGCTATTTGGATTCTCCCTCTTTGAGTCCAACTTTGGTTACTTCACAGTTCAGGGTTTGTTTTGTTGTTGTTGTTGTTGTTTTTTCTCACTTGTAGGTATTTAGAAAGAGAAAAGAAAAAAATTGAAAAAAAGAGGAAGGGAGAAGAGATAAAATTTGAAGGAAAGGAAGAAGGAATAAAACAAGAAAGAAGGAAAGAGAAGCAAAAGGAATTGAGGGATAAAAAAATAAAAAATATATAATTAAAAACAAAACAAAACAAACAGAAAAACCTCTTGCTGGTTTCAAACTGGCCATACCGGTTTTTCTGGTGTTGCTGGTTGTAATGGGCTGAGGGGTGACTGGTATCACTTTTCTCTCTGTTCAGAACTCAGTCAGAGGTATCATTGGCAAATATGTTTTCCCACACATGGATGGAACTGGAGAGCATTATGCTAAGCAAAATAAGCCAGGAGATGAAAGACAAATACCATATGATCTCACCTTTAACAGGAACCTAATCAACAGAACAAACAAGCATAATATAACCGAAGACACCGAAATTGAGAACAAGAGAGGAGAGGGATAGGAATTTCAAGGGAAAAGTGGAAGGGTTTAGAGCAACAAGTATGAAAGACACATGGACAAAAGCAGGGGGGGTGGAAATGGGAGGGAGGTGTGGAGGGCTGGGGCAGTGGGCTGGGATGGGAGTAGAAGACAGAAACTGTATAAGAACAACAATTAAAATAAAAAATAAAAATAAAAAATGCAAAATTAAAAAAAATAAAAAAGAACTCAGTTAGCTTTGGGCTACTCTCCTCAGTGCTAGCTGAGCACTCTCCCCAGGGCTAGCTTGGCACCTCTACTAGCAGCACCTTGGGCATGGTTTCTGAGCCTCCTGCAGAGCGCGGGCTTTCCCAAGGTTATGGGTGGGAGCTCGGGTCTCCCAGGTCGTGTGCACCAACCCAAGTTTAGGGGTGTGGGTTCCGCATGTTTCCTGAGTTGCATGTACTCACCCTGGTTTCATGGGTGTGAGCTCCACGTCTTCCACAAAGCCCCCTCCTTTGGCTGCAGATGCCTCTGGTCCCAGCAGCGCCTCTGGTCTCACAGGCTCGGGAGTGCACTCCTCCCAGAGCTATGTGTGGGTGCTCACAGCCCCTGTTGGTTTGCCACTCAGACCTTAACTCCTCTCTCTGGGACTTCAAGCAACCAGGTCTCTCCCAGTGCTGCTCAAACCTTGTTTGCCTTGGGAGGGAGTGGTTGACCCGGTTCCTTCCCTAGAGCCCTGTGGCAAACCCAGCGAGCACCAGGCCCAGGGCTTCAGCTGCCCTGATCTCCGCACTGATCTCTCAGCCCTTATTTTCCTAAAATACTCTCTTTACCTTCAGGTTTTTCAATATCTGCTACAATTTTTGATCTCCTATTTTCATATATGCTGTGGTACTATTGGCTGTTTGCTCTGTTCCTCCGTAGATTGGCTAGGTTTTTCTCCCATCTGTAGGGGGAAGTGGAATCTGCTCCCTCTTACCATGCCACCATCTTCTCTCTTTTATTCCCACAGTTTTTTGATCCACTCATTTACTGATGGCACTTGGGCTGTTTCTAGCACTTGGCTATTGTAAATTGTGCTACTATGAACAGTGGGGTGCATAGGTTCTTTGAATTAGTGTTTCAAGATTGTTAGGGTATAATCCCAGCAGTGGAATTGCTGGGTCAAAAGGCAGTTCTATTTTTAGTTTTCTGAGGAAATTCCATATTGTTTTCCACAGTGGCTGTATCAGTCTGCATCCCCAGCAACAGTGTACTAGGGTTCCTTTTCTCCAGAACCTCGCCAGCACTAGTTTTTTGTTCATTTGTTTATGATGGCCATTCTGACCAGTGTGCAGTGGTATCTCATTGTGGTTTTAATTTGCATCTCTCTGATAGCTAGTGATGCTGAGCATCCTTTCATACGTCTCTGTGCCCTCTGTATGTCCTCCCTGGATAAGTGTCTGTTCAGGTCCTTAACCCATTTTTTTTAATTGGATTGCTTATTTTCCTGGTGTGGAGTTGTGTGAGTTCTTTATATATTTTGAAGATCAAACCCTTGCCTGAAATATCATTTGCAAATATATTTTCCCATAAGGTTGGTTCCCTTTTCATTTTGCTAATGTTTTCATTAGCTGTGTGGAAATTTTTTAATTTGAGGTAGCCCCATTTGTTTATTCTCTCCTTTATAACTCTTGCTTTAGGGGATAATTGGGGAAACTATTGCTGCTTGGAATATCTGAAATTTTTCTACTTATCTTCTCCTCTAGGACTTTTATGGTATAATGAGTTATATATATATATATATATATATATATATATATATATATATATATATATATCTTTTATCCATCTTGAGTTTCTATTTGTATATGGTGTAAGTTGGTGGTCAAGTTTCATTTTTTTACATGTAGCTGTCCAGATCTCCCAACACCATTTGTTGAAGAGGATATTTTTACCCCATTTTATTCTCCTGCTCTTTTTGTCCAACATTAAATGACCATAGAGACATGGGCTTATTTCTGGGCTTTCTATTCTGCTCCACTGATCTATGTGTCTGTTCTTTTGCCAGTACCAGTGGCTTTGTAATATAGTTTGATATCAGGTATTGTGATCCCTCCTACTTTGTTCTTCCTTCTTAAATTGCTGTGGCTATTTGGGATCACTTATGGTTCCATATAAATTTTTGAAATGTTTTTTCTATATCTTTGAATTGTCATTGGTATTTTAATAGGGATTGTGTTGAATCTAAAAATTGCTTTGGGTAATATGGACATTTTGATGATGTTAATTCTTCCAATCCATGAACATGGTATATGCTTCCATTTATTTGTGTCTTCCTTAATTTGTTTCTTCAGTGTTCTATAGTTTTACCCCCTAGTTAGGTTTATTCCTAGGTACTTTATTTTTCTTGTTGTTATAGCAAATAGGATTTTGTCCCCAATTTCTTTCTAGGTTTCATTTCTGGTGTACAAAAATGCCTTCAATTTCTGAATATTACTTTGTATCCCACTTTTGCCAAATACACTTAAGTAGAGTAGTTTTTTGGTGGAGTATATAAGGTTTCTATATACACTATCATGTCATCTGCAAACAATACAATAATAGTTTAACTTTCCAATTTGGATGCCTTTTATTTATTTTTCCTGTCTGATTACTGTGGCTAGAACTTCCAATACTCTGTTGAATAGAAGTGGTGAATGAAGACATTCTTATTTTGTTCCTGATCTGAGTGGGAAATATTTAGTTTTTGCCCATTGAGTTTGGTGTTGGCTGTAGGTTTCTCATACATGATTTTCTTATGTTGGGGCTCCCTTTACTCTAACTTGCTGTGTATTTTTTATCATAAATGGGTGCTGTACTTTATCAAATGCTTTCTTGGCATCTTTGGTATGATCATGTAATTTTTGCCTTTTCTTTTGGTTATGTGATTTTTATATTCATTGATTTGTGATTATTGTATCATCCTTACATCTCTGGGATAAACTGCACTTGATCATGGTGTATGATCCTTTTAATGTATTCCTGAATGCAGTTTGCCAATTTTTTTGAGATTTTAGCTTCTATGTTCATCAGTGATATTGACCTGTAGTTTTCTTTCTTTCTTGTTTCTTTATCTGGTTTTGGAATTAGGATGATGCTGGCCTCACAAAAAGTTTGGGAGTCTTCCCTCTTCTTGGATTTGTTGGTGTAGTTTGAGAAGGATAGGGGTTAGCTCCTCCTTAAATGTTTTGTAAAATTCTCCTTTGAAACCCACTGGTCCAGGGCTTTTGTGTGCCAGGACTTTTTTTTGGTTACTGTTTCAATTTCACTAGCTGTTGTTGGTCTGTTTAGGCTTTCTGCTGCTTCTTCATTCAGTTTTTCAAGATTATATTTCTCTAGAAATTTGTCCATTTCACCCAGGTTTTCAAGTATCTTTGAATATAGTTGTTCGTTGCAATTTTTTACAATCTTTTGTATTTCTGTGGTATTAGTTGTAACCTCTCCTCTTTCATTTCTTATTGTGTTTATTTGGGTCCTCTCTCTTTTTTTCTTGATGAGTCTGCTTAAAGGCTTATCAATTTTGTTTATCTTTTCAAAGAACCAGCTTCTGGATTTAGTGATCCTTAGGATTGTTCTTTTAGTCCCTTTGTCATTTAATTCTGCTCTGATCTTGATTAGCTCATTCCCTATACTTGCTGTAGGTTTTGGTTGTTGTTGCTCCTATAGTTATTGCAGATGTAGGGTTAGGTCATTTATTTGAAAATTTTCTGTCTCATTTAGTTAGGTCTCCATTGTTGTGAACTTCCCTCTCAGGACTGCCTTTGCTGTGTCCTATAGGTTTTGGACCCTTGTGTGTTCAGGTTCTCTTGTTTCCAGAAACTGTTTGATTTTTTTCCTTGACCTCACTGTTTACCCATTCATTATTTAATAATATGTTATTCAGTCTCCAAGTATTTGAGTTTTTGAATTTGTCTTTGAGGTTGGTTTCTTGTTTTAAGCATTATGATCTGAGAAAATGCTTGATATGATTTCAATTTTCTTGAACATTTTTAAGCTTATTTTGTGTCCTATCATGTGGTCTTTAAAAATGTTCTATGTGTATTTGAAAAGAATGTGTATTTTGCTTCTTTGGGATGAAGTTTTCTGTATACATCAGTTTAGCCCATTTGATCTAACATGTCATTCCATGCCACAAGGTCTTTGCTGATTTTTTGTTTGGAATATTTATCCATTGTTAACAGTGGGGTGTTAAAATACCCTAGTATAACTGTGCTGCTGTCCATATCTTTCTTGAAGTCCTCCAAGATTTTCCTTGTATATTTGTGTGCTCCTATGTCAGGTGCATATGTTTATAATGTTTATGTCTTCTTGATGGATTCTTCCCTTGAATATTATGAAGTGTCCTTCTGGGTCTCTTTTTATGGCCTTTGTTTTGAGTTCTATTTTATCTGATGTAAGTTTTGCTGTGCTAGCATTTTTTTTCCTGTCAATTTGCTTGGAATTTTTTTTGTCCAACCCTTTACTTCAGTCTGTGTAGGTCTTTTGTACTGAGGTGGGTCACCTCTTGGCAGCATATGTACAGATCATGTTTTCTTATTCATCAGCTACCCTATGTCTTTTGATTAGGGCATTTAATTAATTTACATTTATGGATATTATTGATATCTACTTATTAATTGCCATTTTCCCCCTTTGTACCTGTGTTCTTTTCTCTCACTCTTTTTCTTCATCTTCTTAAGGCAGTCCCATTAGCATATCTTGCAATGATGGTGTGGTGGAGGTACATTCTTTTAGCCTTCCTTTTGTCTAGGAAACTCCTTATTTCAACTTCCATTTAAATAACAGACTTGCTGGGTAGAATAGTCTTGGTTGCAGGCCTTTGCTGTTCATTTCTTGGAATATTTCTTTCCATTCCTTCTGTCTTATAGTGTTTCTGTTTAGAGTTAACTGCTAGCCTCATTGGAGCCTGCTTGTATGTTACTATCTGTTTCTCCCTTACTGCTTTTAAGATAGTCTGCTTATCTTTAAAATTTGGCTTTTCAATCACGAGGTGTCTTGAAGTGAGCCTCTTTCAGTTCATCTTGATTGGGACCCTCTGCACTTCCTGAACTTGCATGGCTTTTCCCATCACCAGGTTAGAGAACTTTTCTGTCATTATGTTTTCAAGCAGGTTTTCTTGTCTTCCAGCTCACTAATTTGGCCCTTTGCTATATCCAACCTGCTTGTAATTCCTTCTAGTATATTTTTTAAAATTTCAGATATTATATTCTTCATTTCTTCCTGGTTCTTATTTATAGTTTCTATTTCCTTTTTCATGCTGCTGTATTTCCCATTCACTTCTTTGTAATTGCCACTGAGTTACCTGACCATCCTTATAGCCTTTTTTAAAAAAATTCTATATCTGTTAGTTTGCTTGCCTCAATTTCATTTAGCTCTTTTACTGAGCCACTCCTTTCAGTTTCAGTTCTTTCTTTGTCTCTCCATTTGAGGTGGCCCTTTTTTTTTTGCTTCTATGTCTCAGAATGCTCTGCTTTGCCAGCTGTCTTTGTGGGGTGGACTTTTGTGGTAGGAGTTCTGTGGGACTCAGTGGTGCAGTCTCTTTGATTGCCTTATCTGGATGCTCTTGTGTTGCACTTTCTTCTTTTTGTGTTGGCTCTCTTGTATTTGGGCTTTACTTGGTGGTGGTTTCTTTGTTAGTGGGTTCTCCCCTCCAGTGGGCTTACTGGTAGCCACAACTTTCACATTGTCTTGTACACTGTTATACAGGTGTTAATTAACAAAGCAGTATTACCAGACAACCAAACTGATGTTAGCAAAAAGAACCCCCCAGCACATCAGCAATCTCAACCACAATTGAGCAAAGATTAATAAAGGTGAAGAGAGATTATGAATATTATAAGATAGGACAAAGAGAATATGAGATAACTAAAAGAGGAGAAAATGTTATTGAGTGATAAGAGGGAAGAAAACTAATAAGAGTAGTGATAGAACTGAGGTGAAGAAAGGGAAAGAATAAAATTTAAAACATAAGTAAAACACATAGGGGTGTTGGGAACAATACGGTAAGAAAAGGAAAGAGTAAGCTATGAGGTATGAAGTAAAATTGGAAAGGTATTGGAACAATGAGAGCAAAATTGCAGAAAAACCATAGCAGGATCAATAGCAACAACAACTGAGTGAAGTTTAATAAAGATGGAATGAGAACAGGAATATTATATGAATGTGAATACTGAATATGAGGTGTTTTCTATAAGAAAACTGATTTTGAGAGGATGGGGGAAGCAAACTAATAAGAGTAAAGAGTACAGGCCAGGTTGAGAAATGGGGGGGAAAAGAAATAAAATTCCTCACTCAATTAATCAGGGGCAGGGGATAGGAAAAATGGAGTAAGAGGGGGGAGAGTATTCTATGGGATTTAGAGTACAAACATATAGTGAACAAATAGGAGTTCCTTTGGAGAAGTACAGCAGTGACCATGGTATTTCACTCAACTAGCCACTGTTTATCAAAGGTAGAAAAGAAATAAGGCTCTTATAATTCAGGAAAAAGAATGTGAACTGACTTAAGAAAGAAGAGTGCTTATGCAAGGTATGAGGTTAGATGGAGGAGAAGCAGTGAGAGTAGGAGATAGGGACACAGTGTAATGCAAGGGAAAATAAAGTTTACAACAACATTAATAAAGTTCAGGAAGATGGCACAATTGATTGAGACCAGGAAAGGGTGTATATGGGATTTGGAATAACAATAATATGATTAAAAATATATAATCTTAATAAAACAAATAAAAAGTAAAAGACCAAGAGCAGTGAGTTATTTGGAATATGAATGAAGTGAAAGAAAAAAAATTAAAATGCAATATGAAAGGGACACTAACAAAACAAAACAAATAAGAAACCCTAAATAAACAAAAAGAAGATTGAAATAAAAAACATGTAAGTTCTGATGAGGAGCAAGGTGGAATTTGTCTCAGATGTTGGGGTTTGCCTTTTGACTTCTTTCTGGATCTCTCTGGTTTTATCTCAGCTCTGGGTCTTACTCTCTTACTGTTGGAAAAGAAAAAAAAAAGCTCCCTCCTGTTATAAGCCTGCCCAGCTGGTTTTATAGATCTTCTGGGCTCCTGCAGGTGATGGAGGGGTTGGGCTCCATTTTTCCTTTCTGGTGGTTTGTCAAGGAAGTGGGCTTAGTCTGGGAATCACAGGTGCCCAGTTTCCAGTACATGCCCTCAGAGCACTGTGTGGCCTACACTCTCCACTCTGCACAGTTGTACTGGGCTGGCACTGATAAACCATCTAGCTTTGCATCCCTTTGATCAATCCACAAGGTCCTGAGTGGGAGCAAATCACACCCACAATTCTCCCTCCTTGATGGCTGGGCAGCTGCATGCATGAAGTCCCTGTCCAGTGTGCCTCAGTTCCCCTTTTGAAGGTCTCTGTTGGTGCTGCTGCTGCTCCAAGCAACTGTCATGTGTTCCACATACTCCAACTCTCTGGCAAGTCCAGAGTCTATCTCAGACATGAGCCAGTTGCTGTCCACCTCTACTCCCAGCTCCATGTGCTGCCAGAGTCCTCCCGCCCCCTTTCTGGCACTTTCCTGGCCAGCAACTGCCACTCTGGCTTGAGTGCGCTGCCCTTTGCATGTGTGCTTACATATCTAACTCCAATCCTGGGGACTTTACATGTTCAAGGGTCTCCTGGCACAGGTATACAATTTGCCTGCCCTCAGAGTGGAGGGAGCTGCAAAGCTTGTATCACTGACCCAACTCTCTGATGTTTTCCCCATGGCAGCTGTGGTTTCTGGTGCCACATCCAGGACTTTCCCAGTCCACTTATAAAACCTCCTTACCACCCATTTTGAAGCATCCTCTGCACACTTTGGCTTCCAAAGTTCATATCAGCTAAGATTCTGCTGGCTGTTCACTTTGTCTTTCAGTAGATGAACTAAGTGTCCCAGTTGGGTGCATGAGCAAGTGGGCTCAGCTCCTATCAACTGAACTGCCATCTTCCAAAACCCCATCTCCTATACAATTCTTATCCCCCTGTCTATTTCATACCTACTAATTATGCTTCTTAATTCCTGTACCTTTCCCCCATTCTCCCCTTCCCTCACCCAGCTGATAGCCCTCTGAATAATCTTCATGTCTATTATTCTGTTCTTGTTCTAGATGTTTGCTTAGTTCATTTTTTTGTTTTTTAGATTCAGTTGTTGTGAGTTTGTTGTCATTTTACTGTTCATAGTATTGATGTTCTTTTTCTTAAATAAGTCCCTTTAACATTTCATGTAATAATAACTTGGTGATAATGAATTCCTTTAGCTTTGCCTTATCTGGGAAGCACTTTATCTGCCCTTCCATTCTAAATGATAGTGTTGCTGGATAGAGTAATCTTGGATGAAGGTTTTTTTTCATCCCTTTGAATACTTCTTGCCAATCCCTTCTTGCCTGCAAAGTTTCTTTTGAGTTATCAGCTGATAGTGTTACGGGAACTCTTTTGTAGGTAACTCTGTTTTGCTGCTTTTCAGATTCTCTCTTCATCTTTAAGCTTTGGCATTTTAATTATGATGTGTCTTGGTGTGGTCTTCTTTAGGTCCAACTTGTTTGGGACCCTCTGTGCTTCCTGGACTTGTATGTCTATTTCCTTCACCAAACTGGGGAAGTTTTCTTTCATTATTTTTTTCAAATAAGTTTTCAATCTCTTGCTCTTCCTCTTCTCCTTCTGGTATCCCTATGATTCAGATATCAGCACTTTTGGAGATGTCCCAGAGTCTTTTTATACTCTCTTCATTTTTTGGATTTTTTGTTCCTTCATTCTGTTCTGGTTGAATGTTTATTTCTTCTTTATGTTCCAAATCATTGATCGGAGTCCTAGCTTCTTTCCCTTCATTGTTAGTTCCTGTAGATTATTCTTTATTTCAGTTAGTGTAGACTTCATTTCTTCCCTTGTGTTTTTACTGTCCTCAATGATTTCTCTGAGCATCCTTATCACCAGTGTTTTGAACTCTGCATCTGATAAGTTGGCTATTTCTGTGTTGTTTAATTCTTTTTCTAGGGTTTTGCTCTGTTCTTTCATTTGGGCCATATTTCTTTGTCTCCCGAACTTGGCAGCCTCCCTGTGTTTCTTTCCATGTATTAGGTATAGCTTCTTAGACTCCCTGTCTTAGCACCAGTTAAATTGTAAGCGGTGGAGCCTTAAGTATTTGCTAGGGTGGGGCAACCTACTTCACCTCTTTGTGGCACTGTGTTGGGGGAGGGTTTGGAGAGGGAACAATGCCACTGCCTGAATTCTGGAGGCTTGCCCAGCACTTGCCCCATTTCCAGTCACTTCACCCACTTCCTGTCTGTGGCTGGTGCCCTTCAAGTTGTTACCCTGGTGATGATTCCCAGAGAAGGTGGGTTTGTGAATGTTCTAAGACTGTGAAGACCCTTTAAACAGATTCTCCTGAGAAACTGGCAGTTTCTTCTGCTGCCCAACAACCACTAGTTTTTACAGCCAGCAGTTGTGAGGCTTTATCTTCCAGGCACTGGATCCCTAGGCTGCACAGTCTGGCCTGGGGCTGGGATCACTCACTCCCAAGTTATACTTCCCAATTTTTATCCACCACACATGAATGTGGGAATGCCCAGTCCACCACCACTGCTGGCTCTCTGCTCCTCACTGCATCCTCTCTGCCCAGCTGCTGGCTCTGCCCCTCCCACCTGTCTGGGTGAACATGGTTTCTTTAAATCTTTGGTTGTCAGACTTCCATATAGTTCAATTTTCTGGAAGTTCTGGGTGTTTTTTGTTTCGAAGTTAGTCATCATTCTCCTTGTGGTTGTGCAAGGAGGTGAAGCATGTTTCCCTCTGTCTCCATCTTGACCAGAAGTCTTTCCACATGGGATTTCTAACCTCCAAATTGTAAGATACTAAATTTTTATAATCCATTAAATTAGTGGCTATTTTTATAGCAGGATGGGAAACTAACACAAATGCCATTCTGTCAGTCTGATTGTTTTCTTCTTAATTTTAAAAATATGTTTATTGATTTTAAAGAGAGAGGAAGCAGAGTGGAGAGAAAGACATCAATATAAGAGAGAAACATTTATCTGTTGCCTCCCATATGCACCCTGACTAAGTATCAAACCTGCAATCTAGGTATGTGCCCTGACCAAAAATCAAACCCCCAACTTTTTGGTGTATGGGACAACACTCCAACGAGCTGAAACACCCAGCTGCACCACTCAGGCAAGGCTGATCTTAACCTTCTCAGTCTTTCTGTCTCTAGAAGATCATAGGATATTTTCTGTCTCCAGCATCCTAAGGTTTTGGGATGGTTGCCTCAGTGGGCAGGCACCTGGTGGGTTCTTACAATGTGGACAGCTAACTTCTGGGGAGTTTCTTAGACCTCTCCCTCATTTGTCCCCGCCCAACCTCCCTTTTCCTGTTCTCTTTTGTCTGAACTTCTATTATTTGAATACTGAGTCTCTTGGACCAGTCCTTTGATTTTCTTAACTTTTCTCCTTTGTTTCTCAACTCTGTCTTTTTTCTACTCTCTGTTTTTACTTTTACCTTCCAAACCTTTTGTGCTTATTTCAGATATCATGACTTTAATTTTCAAGAATTTGTTTTTGTTTTCCAAATGTTATTTTTATTACATCTTTCTAGTTTCAGTGTCTTTTTAATCTTTCTGAGAATATTAATGATTTTTTAAAGTATTCTTCTTGCAAAAAAATCTCTTTGCTGGAAGCTAGGTTTTTAAATCCTTTCTTGGAGTGTAGTTTCTATCCACATGTTGTGCACATCATAACTGACAGTCCATGTCCTGAATGAAGAAGAAAGCAAACATTTGTTGAACTCCCTCTATGGCTCACATATAAGATCTCATTAAGTTCTGCTAAGAAGAGCCATCATTATCCCCACGTTATAGATAAGGTAGTTGAAGTCAAGAAATGTATGTGATTTGTCCCAAGTAACACGCAAAATGATATACTAGGATTCAGAAACAAGACAGTGTGAAGCTGATATCTGCCTCATTTCTCAGCCTTTCCCTGCCTAGAAGTATGTTCCTGTCTCCTTAGCCTGGGACAGTGGAAATACACTCATGACTTGGTTCTCTAAATGTGGGCAATGGATGCAATGGAGCTCTTAAAACTTTTGCAGGCCAGAAATGTTAGAAAGCATCCTTTATGGACAATGTCAGAATTTGTGCTTACAAAGCACATGTGATTGGGTCAGCACTTATTTATTACTTTCTAGCAATTAATAAATTTCACATCCTGACAATTCTAGTTTTAAGAAATCAAAGAATCACTTTCAAGCCAGCAGGTCAGAACAAGAACTACATTTCTCAACCTTCCTTGCATTTAGGTTCTCCCAAGTCAGTATACTACATTAGCAACGTGCAAATTTACAAGCTATACTCTTAGAGGCAAGAGGCTTGTTCTCTCCCTCCCCTTCCAGCCAGAATACAGAATATGAAGGCATAAAAGTAGTAGTGGAGAATAGACAGTGCATTGTGACTAGTCAGGGTGACAACAGAGAGATGATAAAAGTGGAATGTAGATGTTCAGGAGTGAGCCTTGTTGGACCATGTGGACAAGGGTCAAACTCCAGCATGGCGAGGCAGCAAAAAAGGAGACTAGGTCTCTGACAGTGAGAAGACTTCCTGCCAGCCCTCAATTGCTCATGTCCATAGTGTTATGTGAGGAAGAAATAAATATCTTTATTTTTTCATTTTTATTTTATTTTTATTTTTTAATATATTTTATTGATTATGCTATTACAGTTGTCCCATTTCCCCCCTTCACTCACCTCCACCCTGCACATCCTCTCCCACCCACATTCACTTTCTTTAGTTCATGTCCATGTGTCATAAGTTCTTTAGCTTCTACTTTTCCCACACTATTCTTGCCCTCCCCCTGTCTATTTTCTACCCACTGTCTATGCTACTTGTTCTCTGTACCTTGTCCCCCTCTCTCCTCCTCCCACTCCCCTGTTGCTAACCCTCCATGTGATCTCCATTTCTGTGGTTCTGTTCCTGTTCTAGCTGTTTGCTTAGTTTGCTTTTGTTTTTCTCTTAGGTGTTGTTGTTAATAATTGTGAGTTTTGCTGTCATTTTACTATACATGTTTTTTATTATCTTCTTTTTCTTAGATAAGTCCCTTCAACATTTCATATAATAAGGGCTTGGTTGATGATGAACTCCTTTAACCTGACCTGATCCGAGAAGCACTTTATCTTCCCTTCCATTCTAAATGAAAGTTTTGCTGGATAGAGCAGTCTTGGATATAGGTCCTTGCCTTTCATGACTTGTAATACTTCTTTCCAGACCCTTCTTGCCTGTAAAATCTCTTTTGAGAAATCAGCTGACAATCTGATGGGAACTCCTTTGTAGGTAACTGCCTCCTTATCTCTTGCTGCTTCCAGGATTCTCTCTTTCATTTTAATATTGGCTAATGTAATTATTATGTGTCTTGATGTGTTCCTCCTTGGGTCCAACTTCTTTGGGACTCTCTGAGTGTCCTGGGCTTCTTGGAAGTCTATTTCCTTTGCCAGATTGGGGAAGTTCTCCTTTATTATTTGTTCAAATAACTTTTCTACTTGTTGCTCTTCCTCTTCTCCTTCTGGCTCCCCTATAATTTGGATGTTGGAATGTTTAAAGATGTCCTGGAGGTTCCTAAGCCTCTCCTCATTTTTTTAAATTCTTGTTTCTTCATTCTTTTCTGATTGGATGTTTGTTTCTTCCTTCTGGTCCACTCCATTGATTTGAGTCCCAGTTCCCTTCCCATCACTATTGGTTCCCTGTATATTTTGCTTTATTTCACTTAGCATAGCTTTCATTTTTTTTCATCTAATTTGTGACCAAAATCAACCAATTCTGTGAGCATCCTGATCACAGTGCTTTGAACTATGTATCTGGTAGGTTAGCTATCTCTTCATTGCTCAGTTATATTTTTTCTGGAGCTTTGATCTGTTCTTTCCTTTGGGACATTTTTTTTTTTTTTTTGCCTTGACTCACCTGTTACGTGTGGGGGACGGAGCCTTAGGTGTTCACCAGTGTTGTGACACTGTATATGGGGAAGGAGCAAAGAGGGAACAATGGTGCTTGCACCCCTCTCTGCCAGATTTCAGTCACTTCCACCGCTTCCCCCAAGTAAACTGGGCTCTTCTGGTGCTGATCCCTGTGTGGGTGGATTTGTGTACATTCTAGGAACCTGTGGGTCTCTCCAATGAACTCTCCTGTGAGGCTGGGAGTTTCTCCTGGCACCTTAACACCCACAGGCATTTTCAATCAGCGTTTTGAGGCTTTATTTCCCTGCTCTGGGACCCTGGGTTGTGTGGTCTATGTCCCCAGTTTCACCTGGTTTATCTGTGTGCAAATGTGGGACCGCCCAGTACGCCAGCTGCCTTGTGCACTGTGCCCCTCCACAATCCACTGCCTCGCTGGGCCCACCTGCTGCCTTGTGCCCAGGGTCTACCAGCCACTGCTTTTTTTGCCACAACCCCTCTCTGCCTGCCTGGCTGACTCTGCCCCTCCTACCAGTCTGGATGAATGTGGCAACTTTAACTCCTTGATTCTTGGACTTTCATACAGTTCAGTTTTCTGTCAGTACTGTTTTTTTTTTTTTTTGTTTGTTTGTTTGTTTCTAAATCGTTGTCCTTATTTTGGTTGTGCGAGGAGGCACAGTGTCTACTATGCCTCCATCTTGCCAGAAATAACATCTTTATTTTTAAAGTCACTTTTATTTGAGGACTTTTTTTGAGCAGCTGAACCCATGTCCAAACTAAAACCCAAGTCCACAGTCAACTTTATCTTACCCCTGCTTTCCTTCCTCCTTTCATGCTGCAGTTCTCTAAGGAGACCCTGGACTTCCACACACACATGTGTTTGCTTATATGTTTTGTATATGTTGTTTCCTCTGTCTAAATACTCTTCCCTACCCACCTCTGCCTGGTAAACTGCTACTTGACCTATGATACTCGACTAAAATATCCCCTCCTTCAGGAGCCTTCCCTGACTCTCCTCTCTTCTCAGTCAGCATTCATTATTTTCTTTTCACTGACTCCATAATAGTATCCAAACCTCTATTAGCAATGACCATGTGGTACCATAATTATTTGCTCATATGTTGATCTCTTGAACCTGATTGTAGTTTTCTTAAAGTCAAACCACATTTTACTCATTTTTATATCTCCAATACTGAATTTGTAAATGTCACAAATAGATCTCTGGTGAATGGATGAACATGGATCATATAATTACATGCATACCCATACAAATCCGCATTCTTAAAAAAGTGTTTCCTTCTTTACTAAGACACCACTTGTGAATAGCATACCCATTTATCCTGCAGAAGTTCAATGAGCATCAATTTACTATTATATAATTTATAAACCAAGGAACTGATTATTCTTGGTCCGAAAACTTGCATTATAGATTTGTCAGTCTCCCAAGTGAAACAATCCTGTAAACTGGCTTCACATCCTGGGATTGAATGACTGCAGAATTCTAAATCAATGCCCTGGCTCAGTTTGCTTTGGTCTCCTTTCAGTTTAGAGCAGATGATCTAGGCTGCAATATTAGCAGTTTCCAGAAAATGCTCAAAGCTAACAAAGAGATGGGTGCATTGTCTTATCCTGGAACATTTTAGAGTTCAAGGACTTTGAGGTTGGCATGTTCTGTTTCAGTGGGTGTCATGTTTTGCCTTTCTTTCACTCTGTGCCAATATCATACCAACTCTAGCAACACTGCAGGTATATGTTGTACTACTTTTGTACTTATGCTAATACTTATAATAAAATTGTTTTTTCCTATCTAGAAATATAATTTTAGCAGTTCCTAGGTTTCAACATGCAATGTGTGTGACAAGTCTTGAGGTTGTCCAATAGGACTGAATTTATATCCATTCTGGATGCACCTTTAGATGGTAGACTCGGGGTTCCCATATCTAGCTTTGGTTTTATTTTTGTAAATTTTTTTATAAAGCATAAAAGTTTTATTGTGTATTTATTGAATTATGTACTCTTTAAATAAAAGCACATAATTTGACTTTTTAAAATTTATTTTAGTTGTTGTTCTTGTACAGTTTTCTGTCTTTTAATTCCATCCCAGCCCACTGCCCCAGCCCTCCCCATCTCCCTCCCATTTCCACTCCCCTAGTTTTTATCCATGTGTCCTTTATACTTGTTCCTATAAACCCTTCCCCTTTTTCCCTGATCTTCCCTCCCCTCTCCCCTCTGGTGACTGTCAGTCTGTTCTCAATTTCAGTGTCTTTGGTTATATTTTGCTTGTTTGTTTGTTTTGTTGGTTAGGTTCCTGTTAAAGGTGAGATCATATGGTGAAAGACAAATAGCATATGTAAAGTTTTTTTTTAAAGATTTTATTTATTTATCTTTAGAGGGGAAGGGAAGGAGAGAGGGGGAGAAATATCAATGTATGGTTGCCTCTTATGTGTCCCCTGCTGGGAACTGTCCTGCAACCCAGGCATGTGCCCTGACTGGGAATCAAACTGCGATCTTTTGGTTCGCAGTCCCATGCTCAATCCACTGAGCTACACCAGCTAGGGCCTATTTTTGTAAAGTTTTATCTTAAATACACTTAGTTTGTAAAAGTTCTAAAATTATTATCCTAAAAAATTTCTACTGCCCAACTTCACCCACCAAGCTGTGGATTTTAGAAAATAATTGAGAGCCTGGACTCCCTTCTCTGAGCATGCAATATAAAGTATATAAAATACCTATAGGATATATTTATGTGCTTATGCACTCATGTTTTGTCCCTTTCAGAAAGAACAAAAGTTCCAATAAGAGAGGCATCTTGTTTGTTTAATTCTCATAGTTATCCCCAGCATCTGACACATAGGAGGTGCTCAGTAAATCTGTGGTGCTCAGAATGACTGAATGGTTGTATCTCTTTTTTATATTTGCTCCATAGGCCAGTTGTTCTGAGTGGAGCATGCCTGGAATAATTAAAGAAGCAGAAACCTGTTCTCAGTGTGCCCCTGATTTTCATTCCTTATCCTTATTTTTCGTCAAGCATGTGACACCCTCCTGACCTCAGTCAGGCCTTTGCCCTCTTTCAGCTTCCCTGACGTCTCCCCCATATAACATATGTTTGTTTGTTTTTCTTTTGCATTTTTAAATGTGTTCTCTTAGGTTAATTAGAATAGCTATTTTGTCCATAAAATGGGTTGCTCAAAATGCAATAATTATTTTGATAAAAAAATTAAGGTTATTTTAATTTAAATTTGTTATTTCAGAAAATAGTGTTTTAAAAACGTGTTTTAAGCTCTAACCTAGAAGGGGCTAAATCAGGACAGAGTCTTCAGTAAGAAGACCAGGAAGGCTGCCCATTCCTTATGTAATAATGATATCAGGGCAAGGAATTGACAGAGGGAGAGGGTGGAGAAGAGGGAGAGAGGAAGAAGGACAAAGATACTGAGAGCAAAAGGAGAGACTGCATAGAGCTAAGTTTTCAATGAACACAGAGTCCCATTCAACCAATATTTTTGAAGACTATGCTCTTCTAGATTCTGGGGCAAGACAATATCCCTATTCTCATGGCATACTCATCCTAGATCACCACTGTTTAATGGAAAAAGAATGAAAATCACAAATGCAATCCATATGTGCAATTTAATATATTGGGTCAATACACAATATTACTGTTTCAATGTGTAAGCAATGTAAAATTATTAATTAATACTTGCCTTCCTTTTTATGTTAATTCCTCAAAAATCCTGTGCATATTTATTTTGTACTTACAGCACCACTCAATCCAGACTAGCCGTATTCCAAATGCTCAATAGCCATGTGTGGCTAGTGGCTACCATATTAGATAGTGTCATTCTAGATGATAAACAAATAAACAAAGATGTAATATATAATAAATATACTTATAAATAGTATAATTTTAGTAATGACTATTGTGACATATTATGAACTACTCATAATTGTAAGAGTATTATGGAGTAAACCAAAATAGGACAAGTGACAAAGGATAAGGAGCTATTTGGAATGGGTGGTCAGAGCAAGCCTCTGTGGAGTTGAAACTCGAGCAGAAACTGGAGGGTGTGAGGGAAAGAGCCATTCTAAGGTTGGAGAAAGAGCTTTGTAGGTGGAGCACTGTGTCAGACTCCGGCCAGCAGAGTACACCTGTTGTGACTGAAGACGAGAATAAATGCACAGACAACAGCAACCCTGTCGGGAAAAAGGGACTGGCATAGCTACTCTCAAGGGGAGAGCACCTATGAGTGTCTCGGCCACTCTCTCAAGAGGAGAGCACCCAGACTCTTGCCTAGACAGGCTTTTATTATTTCTCTTGGGTCTTACATCAGAGAAGGATTTATTATCTATTACATAGAATGTTATTGTCTACATTTTAGGTACAATCAGGGAAATGAAAATAACATGCAAAGGGCAATGGCAATGAGCTGATTAGCTTTGTTCTTGGGAAGATTCACACAGGCTTTGGAAATTGCCTTGAAGATAGACAATATACATCTACTGTTTCAGACCAGGGTGAAAGAGATTTAGCAAGAGCAAGCCACAACAGTCTGTATGCATATTCTAGGCCTGATTCCCATGGGAAAACTCAGTTTGAAGGTCTGGCTCCTGCCTACCCGCTCGCTTCTCTAGGTTTTCCATACAGAGCTGAGTCACATTTGCCAGACCAAAACAAACCAGTCCCCTACAGAGAACCCAGCAAGAGCAAAGGTCCGGAGTTAGGACCCAGGGTGGTGTCTCAAAAGGGTGAGAATGGGGGAGACGAATTCAGAGACATCGGGGCTATGGCCATACCTGATGGAACCCTGCAAGCCATGTGAAGAGTTGGCCTACTATGCCCACAAATTGTCTTTGGAGGACATGAATCTATGCTCATGTTTCTTAAGTGGTCTATTTTCTTCCATGTGGAAGAGTAAAGTCCTAAAAATCTTTCCTTGATGTTGTCTTAGGACATTAACACTTTAAATGTAATTGTTAACATGTCCTTACTTTTGGTGTCCCTAACAGTGTCTGTATTATAGTGACTGCCATGAATCCACCATGCTCTGGATACATGGACCACATGGACACTGTGTCTTGGGTTTGGAGGGCATAACATGCCAACACACTACTTAAAGGCATTTTCTCCTTGAAAGATGTTACATGTCACTAGCATACCTTTGAATATCTTTATTTGGCAAATATCATATTCCTGCTTAAAGTGAGTGTTTATAAATGTATTATCAGCTTTTCTCCAGGGTCAGACATTTGGAGAGTTTTGTCTTTTTCCTTAATCAGCTCTTCTTTGTGCTGCCAATCAACTTAGGCCCCCACACTCTTTGAATACTTCCTAGCATTTGTAGTGCTCCCAAGAACAGCTACCAATAAAGGCCACCCCCAAGGCTATGCATCAAGTGAGCATCAGTGGGCACTTGTGGGCTGGAGCATGCATTCCTAAGAGGATGAATTTCTTTTTTTTTTAATATTTTATTTATTATTTAAGATTTTATTTATTTTTAGAGAGAGAGGAAAGTAAAGAGAAGGAGAGGAAGAGAAACATCACTGTATGGTTGCTTCTCGCACATCCTCAACCAGAGACCCAGCCCGCAATCCACTGAGCCACAACAGCCAGGGCCTAAGAGGCTGACTTGCTGCAACCACTTCTTCCACTGCTTTCTATAGACCTCCCCAGTATGTTATAGATGCATTTCAGTCCCCCCTTCTTCCCTCTTTCCCCACCTTCCCCAGCACCTCTCTTGCAGTGCCCTTTCCTGTCAGCCCCATAAGCCCTGAGCTTGCTCCTTAACCTTCTAGGGTGTGACATCAGTGTGCATTGGCCTCATCCCACCTCCTGATGCTGAGCAACTTGTGATCTGTCCCAGGTCATCAGCCAAGTCATACTTATTGCTCTTGAGAAAGAATGTTTGGTGCTTGGAGATGGTAGAAGGTTGATAAGTGTTGGTTAAATATGTATTTTATTTTGATGGTTTAAGATGTTACTGGATCATATGCTCCCCTGATCTGAGGGGGTGGGAACCAATGTTCCAATTACAAGTGTAAGGCCACTGGCTATATGAAAATGACTTTTAACCCCTGAAAAGTAATTCTAAGTGTTGCTACCCCCTATAATAGCTCTGCCTGATAGTGTCTCACTTTCTACCAAGGTTGCTACCTCTTTATGATCTGACATGCTAATGCAACTTCATTATAGTACCATTTTTTGGCACTACAATAATACTCCCCACTGTTCTGTTTTAATTTCTAAATAAACAAAGGATAGTTTTAACTTAGAGGTAGAACCACACATTATTTCCAACAATTTTGAAGTTGGTTTTCATGATCTCTTTCAGGTACCAGAATTAAGAGTTTTGTCTTTTCCAGTATTTTGTTCTCCTTTATCACATGCCCAGGTCCTTCCTATCATTTTATGTCTCCCAAGCACAGAGGGGTGGTAACCCCTCTACTTAGCTTCAAATTTGTATGTTCTTTTGTTGCCATATCACATATATATGGAGGCAGGAAAAAATAAAGATTTTAAAGGTTTCCTGCTTGGATAGCAACAGTTCAAACATGGTATTGGAACAAGTAATGCTAGCTGCTGTAAGAGATACTTGTTTCACATCCCAATGCAATTGTTGAGGTTTCTCTGCTCCATGCAGATGGCCCATATTTTAGAACTCTCCACTCTTCATCTGGCTGACAAATTGCAGGGTGGGGAGGAGACAGGAAGAGAGAGAGAGAGAGAGAGAGAGAGAGAGAGAGAGAGAGAGAGAGAGAGAGAGAGAGGTTTCCTCCACATTCCATTGGCCAGAACTCAGCAGAATGAGACCACCAAATGTGTCTAGGAAATATAGACTAGCAATATGCTCCTGAAGAGAAGAACCAGCAATCCACACCCCACCCAACCCAGTCACATATATGGCTTTACTCCATCATTGAAATCACAATTTTGTCCTGCACAGGTAGGTGAGCCAGAGATGTATTTGTTTTTAGGGGGACATTTTGCCTTAAGTTTCTTTGCCAGAGATTTTTTGAACCTGCCTTAGTTTGTATTTATGTATGTATGTATGTATGTATGTATTGTTGCTCTATTACAGTTGTCCCAATTTTCTCCCATTGTTCACCCCTGCCCTGCCCAACCCCCACAGTCAATCCTTACCTTATTGTCCATGTCCATTGGTCATTATACCTATTCCTTGAATAGACCCTTCCCTTTCTTTCCTCCTTACCTCACTCTCCCCTACCTTCTGGTCACTATCAGTCTGTTCCTTGTTTCCATGCCTCTGGTTCTAATTTTCTCATTTGTTTATTTAGTTCATTAGGTTCCTTTTATAGGTGAGATCATATGGTATTTGTTTTTTAATCCTCAGACCTGAGAGGTAGCAGGAATAGGAGAGGTCCCTGATACCAGTGGTTTTCTAGTAGTTGTGTGCTTTCTTTTTTACATCTACATCCCTGATCCATTTTGAATTTGTTCTTGGGTAAGGTTTGAGGTATGGATATAATGCTATCTTTTTAAACAACTAACCAATTGTCCTGGGGTGGACAATTGGTTAAAAAGTTCAACTTTCCCCAGTGATCTGAGATGTCACCATTATCAAATGGCACATTCCTACAGTGCCTTGGTCTATTTTTAGACTTTCCATTCTTTTCCACTAATCCATTAGTCTATTTATGTGCCAGTTACCACACTGTCTCAAAAGGTATGCTTTAATGCCTGATAAGGCATTCTTACCTTGCAGACAATAAATGCTGTTCCTGCATTTTTTAAATTATGAATTTTAGTGTCAATTGTCTACCTCAACAAAGAAGCTTGTTGCTACTTTTACTGGGATTGTTTAAACTTTATAAATTAATTTAAGGAAAGCTGACATCTTTATCATATTGTCATCCTGTCCAAGAAGAAGGAACATTTTTCTTCGTTCACATCATTTTTTTTTCTGTCTAGCAGAGCTGTTTAATAAGGGTTTTGCATATTTCTTAAGTTTATTTTTATGTTCTTGTTATTGCAAAAAAGATTTTCTATACCTTTTATATACACATATATAAATCATTTCTAAATGTATATTTTAAAGACTATTGATTCTTTTATTTATTTATTTATTTATTATATTATATTGATTATGCTATTACAGTTGTCCCATTTTTCCTCATCATTCCCCTCCACCCTGCACACACCCTCCCACCCATATTCTCCCCTTTAGTTCATGTCCATGTGTCATAAGTTCTTTAACTTCCATATTTCCCACACTATTCTTGCCCTCCCCCTGTCTATTTTCTACCCACCATCTATGCTACTTATTCTCTGTACCTTTTGCCTGTCTCTTCTCCTCCCACTCCCCTGTTGCTAACCCTCCATGTGATCTCCATTTCTGTGTTTCTGTTCATGTTCTAGATGTTTGCTTAGTTTGCTTTTGTTTTAGGTGTAGTTGTTAATAACTGTGAGTTTGCTGTCTTTTTACTGTCATATTTTTGATCTTCTTTTTCTTAGTTAAGTCCCTTTAACATTTCATATACTAAGGGCTTGGTGATGATGAACTCCTTTAACTTGACCTTATCTGAGAAGCACTTTATCTTCCCTTCCATTCTAATGACAGCTTTGCTGGGTAGAGCAGTCTTGGATGTAGGTCCTTGCCTTTCATGACTTGGAATACTTCTTTCCAGACCCTTCTTGCCTACAAGGTCTCTTTTGAGAAATCAGCTGACAGTCTGATGGGAACTCCTTTGTAGGTGACTGTCCCCTTATCCCTTGCTGCTTCTAGAATTCTCTCTTTCATTTTAATCTTGGCTCATGTAATTATGATGTGCCTTGATGTGTTCCTCCTTGGGCCCAACTTCTTTGGGACTCTCTGAGCTTCCTGGACTTCCCGGTAGTCTATCTCCTTTGCCAGATTGGGGAAGTTCTCCTTTATTATTTGTTCAAATAAGTTTTCCACTTGTTGCTCTTCCTCTTCCCCTTCTGGTACCCCTATAACTCAGATGTTACAATGTTTAAAGATGTCCTGGATGTTCCTAAGCCTCTCCTCATTTTTTTGAACTCTTGTTTCTTCATTTTTTTCTGATTGGATGTTTGTTTCTTCCTTCTGGTCCACTCCACTGATTTGAGTCCCAGTTTTCTTCCCATTGGTTCCCTGTGTGTTTTCCTTCATTTCACTTATTGTAGCCTTCATTTGTTCATCTAATTTTTGGCCAAAATCAACCAATTCTGTGAGCATCCTGATCACCTGTGCTTTGAACTGTGCATCTGATAAGTTGGCTATCTCTTGGTCGCTTAGATGAATTGGCTCTGGGGTTTTGATTTGTTCTCCCATTTGAGCCATTTCTGGTTTTGTTTTGGTCTGGTCATGGCTGTTACATAGTGAAGGGCAGAGTCTTAGGTGTTCCCCAGGGCAGGGCAGCCCAGTGGCTGGGTCATGATGCTGTACGTGGGGGCCGGGTCTTGGTGTTTTTAGGTTTTATCTCCCAGCGCTGGCGCCCTGGGTTGCAAGTTCTATCTTGTTCCCCGCTTTCGCTTAGATTATCTGCGCAGGAATGTGGGACTGCCTGATCAGCCAGCTGCCTTGTGCCTGGGGTTTGCTAGCCACTGCCTGTGTGCCTGGGGCCTGCTAGCTGCTGCCTGCTGAGCCGGATCCACCAACCTCTGCTTTCTCCTGCTGTCACTCTGCCCCTCTTAATGGTCTGGATAAATGGTTGTCAGACCTCCGTACACCTCAATTTTCTATCAGCTCTGGTTGTTTTCTTGTTTCTAAATCCTTGTTGTCCTTAATTTTGGTTGTGTGAGGAGGTGCAGTGTGTCCACCTATGCCTCCATGTTGGCTGGAAGAGACTATTGATTCTATATGGTAATTTTATATCCTGCTATCTCACAGATTTTTTTGAACATCAGCATTTCTCAAACTGTGAAGTTTCTAAGAGCCACCTAAGGAATATTTTCAGAGTTCTGGCCAAGATGGAGGTGTAGGTAGATATGCTCTGCTTCCTTGCACAACCAAAAGAAGGAAACAACCATTTAAAAGCAAAAAACAACCAGAACTGCCAGAAAATCAAACTGTTTGGAAGTCTAACAACCAAGGAGTTAAAGAAACATTCATCCAAACTTGTAGGAGTGACAGACATGGACAGCCAGGGCAGAGAAAACACACAGCAAAGAAGTGACTGTGGACCAGGAGAGGCAGGTGGCAGCTGGCAGACTGGGCAGTCCCACATTCTCATTTTCATAAGGATGAATAAGGAGGAACACTGGGGAGCAAGACAGCCCACTCAACCCAGGGTTCTAGAGTGGTCAAAATAAAGCTTCAGAACCTCTGGCTGTAAAAACCTGTGGGGTTTGTTGCAGCAGGAGAAACTGCCAGTCTCTTGAAAGCAGGGAAAGAGCTGAGCAAATGCCATTGTTCCCTCTCTGACTTTTCCCCCATATACAGTCCCATGATGCAGTGATGTGGGTTGCCCCACCTTGGCAAGTACCTAAGGCTCCACACCTTACAATATAACAGGTGTGCCGACACAAAGAAATATGGTCCAAATGAAAGAACAAATCAAAACTCAAAAAAGAGAACTAAACGATAAGGACATAGACTACTTATCAGATGCAGAGTTCAAAACACTGGTAATCAGGATGCTTACAGAAATTATTGAGTATGGTTGTGAAGTAAAGGAAGAAGTGAAGGCTATGAAAAGTGAACTAAAGGGAAACATGCAGGTAACCAACAGTGAAGGGAAGAAAACCAGGACTCAAATTAACAATTTGTAACAAAGGGAAGAAATAAACACTCAACTGGAACAAAATAAAGAAACAAGAATAAAAAAAAAATGAGGAGAGGCTTAGGAAACTCTGGAACAACCTGAAATGTTCCAACATCCAAATCATATGGTGTGCTAGAAGGAGAAGATAAAGAGCAAGAAGTTGAAAACTTATTTGAAAAAAATAATGAACTAAAGCTTCCCCACCATAGTGGATGAATCAGATGTAGAAGTCCAGGAAGCTCAGAGAGTCCCAAAGAAGTTGGACTCAAAAAGGAGCACACCAAGACACATCGTATTGAAATTATCCAAGTTTAAAGATAAGGAGAGAATCTTAAAAGCAGCAAGAGAAAAGGAGATAGTTACCTACAAATGACTTCCCATAAGACTATCAACTGATTTCTCAAAATAAACCTGCAGACAAGAAGGGTCTGGAAAGAAGTATTGAAAGTCACAAAAGGCAAGGACCTTCATCCAAGATCACTCTATCTAGCAAAGCTATTACTTAGAATGGAAGGGCAGATAAAGTGCACTCCAGACAAGGCCAAGTTAAAGGAGTTCATCATCACCAAGCCCTTATTATATGAAATGTTAAAGGGACCTAGATCTAAGAAAAAGAAGAAGATGAAAACTATGAATGGTGAAATGACAATGAGCTCACAACTCTCAACAACTGAACCTAAAAAAACAACAACAGAAACAAACTAAGCAAACAACTAGAACAGAAACATAATCACAGAAATGGCAATCACATGGAGGGTTATCAGTGCAGAGGGGGAGGGAGGATAATGGGGGAAAGGTACAGGGAATAAGAAGTATAATTGGTAAGTACAAAACAGACAGGTGAATGTTAAGAATAGTATAGGAAATGGGGAAGCCAAAGAACTTACATGTACAACCCATGGATAAGTATTAAGACTGAGAGGGGGAATGCTGGAGGGAGGAGGATGCAGGGCAGAGGGAATTAAGGGGAGAAAAAGTGGGACAACTGTAATAGCATAATCAATAAAATATACTTAAAAATAAATAAATTCCTTAAACTTTGAAAAAATGAAATATTTTCAAATAAAGGTGCTGAGACTCACCCTGGCCACTGTGGCTCAGATGGTTGGGTGTCATTCCACAAATCAAAACATCAAAGGTTGGATTCCCAGTCAAGGCACAGGTGGGGGTTTCATGTTCAGTGCCCACTTGGGGTGCATACAAGAGGCAACCAATAGATGTTTCTCTCCCTTTCTCCCTCCCTTCCCCTCTCTCTAAAAGCAGTGAGTATGTCCTTGGGTGAGGATAAAAAAAGATGCTGAGATTCCCCCTCCTTTGTCCAAGGTCACAGTATAGCATCAGGGGAAGAGGAGAGATTTGGTGGCCCTTTGCTTCTCTGATCAAAATCAAAATTAAGACCTCGAGTCAGAGAGAGTGAGGCTGGATGGAACAATGAGCTGACCACCTGTGCATGATTACATTTATCCATGAGACCCAAGGACGAACCACCTTCCAACATGAGAAGCAGGGAATGCATGTGCAAACTGAAGAAAAAATAGGACTGAAAAGTGTCACTATCTTTGACCAATAGACCTGGAGACTGAGCAGAGCTGAGCTCTAGGACTAGGAGGCTGGGTTCCTAAGTGCTGGGAATGTGAGAACTTGTGGTGTGCCCCAAAGGGGACCAAGATAGTGACTGTTGACACCTGGTAGTTACTTATATCTACATGTTTATTTTTGTTTTTCTGGTGCAGAGAGTTGAGCTCCTCATTTCACATCACTTTATCATTGTTGGTTCTTCTATTTCTTTTCTTTCTTATTTATTTTTAATGTCTGCTACTTATTTATTACTTTGTATGTATTATTATTTCATATTTGTCATCTTCTTCATCTTCACATCCCTCTCCCACTTCTCCTTCCAAGAAAATACAACTCTTCTGTTTAGAGTTCATGATTTTAAAAAACATTTTGTGTGGGGTGCCTTTGTTTTAAAATATATAACTGGAAGTGTGTTATAGCTTTCATTCAGTTTTTACTTTATTTACTAAGTGCTCTGCAAGATCATCCTATTACTTGGGTGCATCAGATCATTTTTATGAATTCTGGATGACTTTCCATGGTTTATCCACTGTCCCAATTATGATTGCTCAGGATGAAAGGACACTCATCCAGAAGGGATTGTGCTGCCCCTCTGGACCTGAGTGAGAATGGGACTGTGAGAAACTGACCATAGGCATGCACACAATTACAGGAGAGTGGCTGTCCACTCCCACTGGTGAAGTAGGAACTTTCCTACAGCCCCATCCCTGCCACTACTTCCCACAACTCAACTGTCACTTGTGGCCAAGCTAATATGGTCAGTACAAAGTTACACATTGATGTTATTTAGTTGTTCATTGCTTTCATTATTAATCATTTTCAGCATCTCTTCAATGTGCTTATTAGCTTTTTGAATTTCTGTTTCAGTAAATTCCCTGGTTATATGCTTTGCCTATTTTTTCTATTAGTATAGATATCTTTTTCATGTTGATTTAAAGAGTTCCTTGTGTTTTTTATAAGTTAATCTTTAATTTGTCCTTGGCAAATATCTTCAACCTGTCTTTGGTCTTCCCCTATTTGTCTTTCATGTCCTTTGTTAAAAGGAAATTCTTAATTTTGGAGTAATCAAATCCTTTCTTTTCTTTCCCGATGGTTTCAGTTTTTAAAATTTAAGATGTTTTCCCTTTACTTGAGTAACAGAAATATTCTCCTGAATTTTGTTCTATTAATTTTTTAAGTTTCTCTTTCACTTTTAGGTCTATTATCCATATGGTGTTGGGTTAAGATTCAGCTTTGCTTTTCCAGCACCATTTACTTAAACCTCTGGCACCTCTGGTTCTTACTCGTCTGTGGGGAGAAATTGGTGATTCAACTATAATCATATCTGAATTGAAAACATTACTATTTATTGTATACATGTCCTTAAATTTAAGTCACTCCTTCTGTTTTGGGTTCTTCTTAATTAATCTATTCATTTTAACAGTTTCAAGCTCTTTTAGATGTTGTGAAGCAACACCTGGATCTTGGTACACTAGAGTTGCCAGATTTAGAAAATAAAAATACAGGATGCCCAGTTAAATGTGAATTTCAGATAAACAATGAATTAATTTTTAGTATAAGCATGTCCCATGCAATGTTTGGAACATAAATATACTAAAAAGTCATTTGTTGTTTATCTGAAATTTAAATGTGACTGGTAATCCTGCATCTTATTGGGCATCTCTATGGTAACTCCAGCCCATAGTAACTTGTCCTGAGTCTTCCTGCCATCCTCACCCCTCTACCATCATCCTCACTAGTAATACATACATTAGTTAGGTACTACTCTTGACTGACATGGCTCAATTCCTTACCTGAGTCCTCCCAAATAATATTGTTAAATGAAAAGCTCAGAACTTCACCTACAGATTTAACTAGACTATTGCTTCTCAAGTGTTAACATGCTTACAAATGACAAGGGAAACTTCTTAAAATGCATACTATGTTTGAGTGGTTCTAGAATTGGTCTGGAATTCTGAATTTATGATACAACAAGCTCCTAGCAGAGGTTGATGCTGCTGGTCTATGGACCAACTTCTGTAGTAGGGAACTAGGGTGTCATGTGCATGTTCCCAGGGAAGCTGGGTGTTGAGCCATCAGAACTTCAGGAACCAGAGTGAAGCCCAGCTTGCATATCCATGCTCCTTTCCAAAGCCTGAAAGGGACAACTCAGTTAAAGGAAAGATAAGCTACAGATCACAGACTTGGAACTCTACTGGAGTCTGCACATATCCTCCAATTATTGAAGATGGATGTTGCCGTCACATGATTTCTTGTGTGAACCATTACTTGATCTTTTGTGGCCTCTCCTACTCCCCAATTTCCTGGTTGCAATTATCTGTTTTCTTGTCCCTCTTTCCCACTGGACTGGAAATCATGTGAGCGGAGGAATAGTGGTGTTTAGGTTCATAGCCTTGCATTCAGCACAATGTCTGGCACATAGCAGCTGCTTAATAAATACAAGTTGAATGAATGAAAGAAAGAATAAATGGAGACTGACTTCTAATTGTCAACACCATCCCTAAAGCAATTTTTGTTGCAGGCTGGAGGGAATATGGTGCTAAGGTAGGTGGGAGCAGAGTCCACTTCCCCCTACACACAGGTAGAAAACCCAGCAGATCTGGGAACAGGGAGAACAGCCAATGGTATCTCAGCATATATGAAGGTTGGAGGCCAAAATTATAGAGGACATTGAAAACCAGATGATAAGGAAATTGCTTTGGGACAATAAGATCCCTGGGATCAGAGCTGCTGCAGCCCCAGGCCCAGCGCCTGCCAGGCTTGCCACAGGATTCTTGGAAGAGAACCAAATCAACAGCTCCCTCCCCACCAAACAGGGAGGATAGAGCAGTACCAGATTGGACCTGGATGCTTGAAGTCACTGGGGAAGAAAATAAAGACAAAGTGGCAAGAGGCTCAGCAGAAGTGTTCACCCATTGAGACTGTGGATGCTGGCTGGGTCATTACCAGAGAAAATGGGGAACCTGGTGATGCTTGGGGAAGGGAGGAGTTGGGCCATGATGGACCCTGAGCCAGATAGTCTCCGTCTGGTTGGAAAGTTGGACTGTGTGAGAGGCCAGGCGCTTGTTAGGAGAGGCACACTTGAACAGGAGGATTTTGTTCAAAAAAAGGTTCTCGGTGGCTGTTTAGGGAACTCTCCCACATCAGCTGCCCCCCACACCCCAGCCGTGCCTGGGCAGCCACCTAGCCACAATCTTGGCCATGCCCCAATCACTGCAGGAGTGGAGGCCATGACCTTGCCTTCCCCCCACCCTCTCAGCCTTGGCTGTGTTCTTGCCCCTGCTGCCACACCTTGGCCATGCCCCTGCCCCCCTCCACACCTCAGCGGTGGAGGCTGTACACCTGCCCCTGCTGCCAGAGCCAGGGCAGCACCCCTACCCCATGCAGCCTGACTGGCTGGCTAAGAGGAAGGAGGAGGCACCTGCCCCCCCGATCCCCCACCCACACACAGAGGAGAGCAGCAGGGCTCAGGGAGTTAGCAGTCCCAAGAAAGACTTAAGTCAGTTGAGCTGAACTACTCTGAAGATACTTTGAGAGTGCCTAGCACCTAGGACAGCAAAGAGTAAAAAGGTGGTGTGTGACTTACCCCTAATTGGTGCACCTCAAGGATGGCACAACTGGTGGATTGAAGTCACTGGCCTGGCACAGAAGGGTACTGGGGGCCTGACAGTGAACTGAGGAACTGGGCTGGAGGCTGGACAAATGTAGAGTGCTGCCCAGACCTGGCCCCCATCCTCATAAAACCATAGGTAGAGGGAAAAGCAAAACCCAACTCCCCTGAGCCTACTGCAACCAGAAAGACCAGCAGAAATCACTTGACCAGTTTAAGGTCAGCAGGAGGCTTTTCTTTATTTTTTTTCTTCTTCCCTCCACTCCCAAGTGAGACAATAAGACCCAGAGCTGTGAAAGGACAAGAGTCAGACCGAAAGAGAGATCACAAGGCTAATCCCAACAACTGAGAAATGGAGAAAAATTTCACTTTGCTATGCCAGAGAACCTGCATGTTATTGCTTATTTATATTATTATTATTATTTTCTCATTGTTTTCACTTCTTTTATTTTATTAGTATTCTTTATTTCTCTTATTTCTGTTCAAATTTCTTCATTTTGTTTGTTTAATTGCATTGTTTAACTGGTTTTCCTCATTTTCTCTTTCATAGTGTATTTTTAATTTTCCTTCTTTCACTTGTCTTCCAACAGCACACTACTCTTGGTCGTGTACTTCCTATTCTTGTTATTCAGACCATGTAGATTCTGTCATATGATTGTTGTTCCAATATTAGTGTAAATAATTATTGTTCCATACAATTGTGAATAATACACAGCCCCCTACCTGGATCTTAGCCCATTTCACTGTTTCCTGGAACTTTATTACTGTTGTGGTTAACTCTATTCTCTCACACACTACACCTGCTTTCTGTCCTTTACACTCACTGTATCACATAATCTCACCTCCCACAAGCTCACTGTTTTCTGGATTCAACTCACAATCTTTCCCCCCTCTAACAAGAGTCTTATCTTTCTTCCACCCTTTCTAAAAAGTGGCTAGTTGGGTGAAATATCACAGTTAACACTATACTTATTCAAAGGATCTCCTATCTCTTCGCTATGGGTCGGTACTTTAAACATCATAGAATACAGTCTCACTGTCTTAAACCATTTTGCCTTCCCCCTCCAACTGATCACAAAAAGATGTATGTGGGAGTTGTGCACACCAGTATACCTGCTGGAAGAGAGAACCAACCAACAAAGAACCACCAACAGATAAGAAAGGAAGATGGCAAAAGAGTGAGTGGAAGCCACACTAATCTCCAACCAGGAACAATCTGGAATTACAACTAAACAGTGGAGAAATTACCCAGAACAAACAACTGAACCATAGTGAGAGAGAAGCCTCAAAACCTTGGACAGACAGAAGAACCAGCTTTAACAAAACCTATCTGCACCTGTACAACAGCATAAAAGACATGGTGGGTGGAATGATCCTAGTTAACCGGCAAGGGAAGGACCCACCAAAGAATGATCTGACAACAATCAAAACCCAAATATATCCAGAGAGCCCACATAAATGGCATCCCAAGAGCAGTAAGTTCAGGAGATTAAGTAGACTGCACCACTGAATCTCACAGGTCTCATACCATAGAAGTTCACAGCACAAACTCAGGGAGTCAGAACAGATCAATCTAAGAAGCAGAGGCTAACAAGAAGAGATTCACAAACAATGGAAAGACAAAGAAACAAACTCCAAATGAAAGGAAAGTCTAAAACCTCAGAAAGAATGCTAAATGAAACAGAGGCAAGTCAACCAGTAGATATTGAGTTCAAAGCAATGGTTACCAGGAAGCTCAATGAGCTCACTGAGAGTACCAATTATAGGGAAAGTATTATGAACTCTCTGCAACCTATATCAATATGAAAAAGGAAGTAGAAACTATCAAGGGATGAGAGGAAATGAAGAATACAATTTCTGAAATGAAGAAGACATAGAAAGAATCAAAAGCAGGCTAGATGAAGCAGGAATGGTATCAGTGAGCTGCAAGACAAGATAGAAAAAACACCCAGAAAGAACAACAAAAGGAAAAGAGACTCAAGAGAATGAAGAACTGTTAAGGGATCTGTAGGAAAACATGAAACATAATAATATCTGTATAATAGGGATACAAGAAGGTGAAGAAGAAGAGCAAGGGATAGAAAACCTGTTTGAAACAGTAATGATGGAAAACTTCCCTAATTTGGTAAAAGAAAAAGTCATACAAATCCAGGAAACACAGAGTCCCAATCAAGAGGAAGCCAAAGAGGCCCACTTCAAGACACATCACAATTAAAATGGCAAAATTCCAAAACAAAGAGAGAATCTTAAAGGCAGAAAGAGAGAAACAGGAAGTAATATACAACGGAGAACCAGTAAGGCTAGCAGCTGACTTCTTAACAGAAATGTTCAAAACCAGAAGAGATTGGCAAGGAATATTCCAAGTAATGAAAAGCAAAGGCCTGCAACCAAGATCATTTATCCAGCAAGGCTCTCAATTGAAATGGAAGGTTAAATAAGGAGTTTCCCAGACAAAATAGGCCTCAAAGAATACACCTTCACCAAACCAGGTCTGCAAGAGATGCTAAAGGGTCTGCTTTAATAAAAGAAAATAAGAAGAGTGTGAGAGAGAGGAACACAGGTACAAAGAAAGTAAAATGGCAATGAATAAATACCTATCAATAATAACCTAAACATAAATGGATTAAATGCTCCAATCAAAACATACAGATTAGCTGAATGGATTAGAAATCATGACCCACACACATGCTGTCTACAAGGGACCCACCTCAGAACAGAAGACCTATGCAGACTGACAGTGAAGGGCTGGAAAAAAATAATCCAAGCAAATGAACAGGAAAACAAAGTTGGGGTAGCAATGCTCATATCAGACAAAACAGACTTAAAAAAAAAGCCATAAAAAGAGACCCAGAAGGTCACTTCATAATACTCAGGGGAAGGATCCATCAAGAAGACATAAACATTATAAATATATATGCAACCAACATAGGAGCATGCAAATAAATTAGAAAAATCTTGGAGGACATCAAGAAAGATATCAACAGCAACACAATTATAGTAGGGGTTTTATCACCCCACTGTCAAAAATGCACAGATCTTCCAAACAAAATATCAACAAAGATATTGTGGCATTGAACAATGTCCCAGATCAAATCGATTCAGCTGATAATATATAGAACCTTTCACACCAAAGAAGCTAAATACACATTCTCTTCCAATGCACATGGAACATTTTCAAAAAGAGATGACATGATAGGACACAAAACAAGCCTCAACAAATTCAAGAAAACTGAAATCATATCAAGCATTTTGTTTGACCACAAGGGACTGACACTAGAAACCAACCTCAAGGAAAAAAACTCAAAAAATACTAAAGTTCATGGAAATTAAATAACATGCTATTAAACAATGATTGGGTCAAGAATGAGATCAAGGAAAAAGTCAAAATTTTCTGGAAACACATGACAATTAACTCATAACAACCCAAAACTTACGGGACACAGCAAAGGCAGTCCTGTCAGGGAAGTTCATAGCAATACAGGCCTACCTAAAAAAGATAGAAACATTTCAAATAAATGACCTAACCCCATGCCTACAAGAACTCGAGGAACAACCACAAAGACAGCCTTGAGCAAGTATGAGGAAGGAAATAACCAAGATCAGAGCACAATTAAATGACATAGAGACTAAAAGCACAATTCTAAGGATCAATAAATCCAAGAGCTGGTTCTTTGAAAAGATAAAGGAAATCAACAAGCCTTTAAGGAGACTCATCAAGAAAAAAAAGAAAGAGGACACAAATAAACACAATCAGAAATGAAAGAGGAGAAATTAAAACTGATACCACAAAAATACAAGGGATTGTAAGAAATTACCACAAAGAACTGTATGCCAAGAAATTTGAAAACCTAGGTGAAATAGACAAATTTCTAGAAAAATACAATCTTCCAGAACTCAATGAAGAAGAAGCAGAAAGCCTGAACAGATCAATAACAGCAGATGAAATTGGAGCAGTAATCAAAAACCCCCAACACACAAAAGCCCTGGACCAGATGGTTTCACAGGAGAATTCTACAAGCATTTAAGGAAGAGCTAACCCCTATCTTTCACAGACTATTCCAAAAGATCCAAAATGATGGAAGACTCTCAAACTCTTTTTATGAAGCCAGCATCATCCTAATCCCAAAACCAGATAAGACACAACAATGAAAGAAAACTTTAGGCCATTATTGCTGATGAACATAAATGCTAAAATCCTCAACAAAATATTGGCAAACCACATTCAGCAATACATTTAAAACATCATACCCCATGACCAAGTTGGATTTATCCCAGGGATGCAAGGATGGTATGATATTCTCAAATCAACAAACATAATACATTACATAAACAAAAGCAAAGACAAAAATCACATGATCATATCCATAGATGTGGAAAAAGCATTTGATAAGGTAAAGCATCCATTCATGATAAAAACACTCAGCAAAGTGGAAATAGAGAGAGCATTCCTCAACATAATAAAGGCCATATATGAGAGACCTACAGCCAACATCATACTCAATGGGCAAAAACTAAAAACTTTCTCACTAAGATCAGGAACAAGACAAGGTTGTCCACTTTCACCACTTCTCTTCAGCATAGTATTGGAAGTCCTATCCACAGCAATCAGACAAGAAGAGGAAATAAAAGGCATCCAAATTGCAAAACAGGAAACAAAACTGTCATTGTTTGTGGATATGACAGTATACATAGAAACTCCTATAGACTCCACCAAACAACTGCTTGACTTAATAAATGAATTTGGCAAAACAGCAGGATAAAAAGTCAATATACAGAAATCAAATGCATTTTTGTATACCAACAATGAAACATCAGAAACAGCAATCAGAAAAAAAATCCCATTTGATATAGCAACAAGAAAAATAAAATACCTAGGAATAAACCTAACCAAGGAGGTAAAAGGCCTGTATGTAGAAAACTACGCAACACTGAAGAAAGAAATTAAGGAAGACACAAACAGATGGAAGCATATACCATGTTCATGGATTGGAAGAATTAACATCATTAAACATGGCCATACTGCCCAAAGCAACTTATAGATTTGATACAATACCTATTAAAGTACTAATGGCATATTTCAAGATATAGAACAAACACTTCAAAAAATTATGGAACCATAAATAACCCCAAATAGCTGCAGCAATTTTGAAAAATAAGAGCAAAGTAGGAGGGATCACAATACCTGATATCAAACTATAGTATGGCCACTGTAATCAAAACAGCCTAGTACTGGCATAAGAACAGACCCATGGACCATTAGAACAGAATAGAGAGCCCATAAATACGCCCAAGTCTCTATGGTCAATTAATATTTGACAAATGGGCAGCAGGATAAAATGGAGCAACAACAGCCTCTTCAACAAACGGTGTTGGGAGAGCTGGACAGCTACATGCAAAATAATGAAACTCGATCACCAACTTACACCATACACAAAAATAAATTCAAAGTGTATAAAAGACTTAAGTATAAGTTGTGACACCATAAAAGACTTTCTGGAAAACAAAGACAGGAAAATCACAGATATCCCATGCAGCAATATTTACTGATATATCCCCTAAAGAAAGGGACATAAAGGAAAGAATAAACAAATAGGATCTCATCAAAATGAAAAGCTTCTGCATGGCTAAAGAAAACAGCATTAAAATGGTTCTTTTTCATTTATGGAAAAACATATTTGCAAATGATACCTCGGACAAGGGTTTAATCTTCAAAATATATAAAGAACTCACATGACTCCATTCCAGAAAGACAACCCAATTAAAAAATGGGCAAAAGACTTGAAGAGATACTTCTCTAAGGAGGATGTACAGAGGACCCAGAGACATATGAAAAGATGCTCATTATCACTAGCCATCAGAGAGATGCAAATTAAAAGCACAATGAGATACCACTTCACACTGGTCAGAATGGCCATCATAAAAAAATCAAACAAGTGTTGGAGAGGATCTGGAGAAAAGGGAGCCCCAGTGCACTTTTGGTGGGAATGCAGACTGGTGCAGCCACTATCGAAAACAGTATGGAATTTCCTCAGAAAACTAAAAATGGAACTGTCTTTTCACCTGGCAGTTCCACTGCTGGGATTATATCCTAAGAACCCTGAAACCCCAATATGTAAGAACCTATGCACTCCAAATTCATAGCAGTGCAATTGACAATAGTGAAATGATGGAAGCAACCTAAGTGTTCATTAGTAAATGAATGGTTCAAAAAACTGTGGTGCATTTACACAATGGAATACTATGTGGCAGAAAGGAGGAAGGAGCTCCTACCCTTTGTGACAGCATGTATGGAACTGGAGAGTATTATGCTAACTGAAATAAGCCAGGTGGTGAAAGACAAATACCATATGGTCTCACCTTTAAGTGGAACCTAATCAACAAAACAAACAAGCAAGCAAAATATAACCAGACACATTGAAATTAAGAACAATCTGACAGTAACCAGAGGGGAAGTGGAAGAGGATAATGGGGGAAAGAGGGGAAGGGTTTTCAGGAAAAACTATAGAGGACAAATGGACAAAACCAAGGCAGGGTGGAATCTGGGGAGAGATCTGGGGATGGCTGGGGTGGGAGGGAGTGGTGGTGGTGGGGTAAATGCAGACATCTGTACTTGAACAACAAAAAATAATTAAAAAACAAACAAAAAAATTTTCTTGCACTTTTAAGGGTTCCCTGTACAACACTTTTGCTGTAGCAGTTGGTGTAGCAATTTCTGAGAAAGAAATTAGTGTCTGGTGGTTTTCCCTCTTTGTTTCTTGTTTTTCTGTTTCTGAATCATCAACTATAGCATAGCACACCTCACCCCCTGTTGCCACCCTGTGCATATGCACACACACACACACACACACGCACACTTGGGAGACTTAAGTATGCCAGCTTCTTGTTTTGACGTAATTCATATTTCTCAGCCTTCCCATTGTTAATCCTTCTCCAGGCTGATCTAAAGAGATTGCTTAGTGTTACTCTACTCACAGCTTACGCTTTCTCTTCCTGTAGACTTCTCTACAGTGTGTACCTCAATTCCCATTCCCCATGACTCTAACCATATTTCAATTTGCTAGAAATTTTCCCAATAGCTCTGGCAGGTTAAGTCAATAGAGTAAGTTGTATCTGCAAGATTCTTTGATTGTAATTAATGAAAATCAAATCTCGCTGACTTAAGTCAAAAGGGACTTCATTTGAAGTCTGTTGGATTGCTGATAGAATGCACTAGTCTGCGGACCAAGCTTGGAAACAACAGCATAGGACCCAGGACATACACCACGTCTCCCACAGCCCTAACATGTAGCCACCTTGCCAGACCAGCAGGATACTAAGTAAGAGCCTCCTGTGCCTTCCATTCCATGTGCTCTGCTCAAAAGTCAGCCAGGGAGAACCCAATAGCCTTCTTTAGTCCCTGAGCTACTGCTTAGCCCACTGTTAGAAAATAGAAAGTCTTGCCTGGTGGTTAAAAATCAAATCAGAGAAAACAAATATCCACAGAGACATCTCCAGGATTTGAAAGAAGGAAATCTGACACAAGTCTGTGGCAGAGTATAGGTAAAAGATCCCAAACATCCCAATTCCTGGTTTTCCATTGCTTTTCATACCTGAAACACTCAGAATCCACTGGGAATGAAAGGAAATGAAAATAGTACTGGAGATGCAAAAATAGAGGCTCAGACTCTTGTTCTAATTCAAATTTTATCACCCATTTACTGTGCAACCTTGGGCAAGTCACCTCACCTCTCTGGTCTCTGTTGCTTCATCTACAAAATGCTGACTTTAGACTACATGAAGCCTAGGACACCTTCCAATTGTGGAATTCCCCCAAGGCTTGACAATTCTGCTTCATGTACAAAGAAATGTACATTTAACATTGTATAAAGTAACATGATCTCATAAGACACAGGTTATCATGTGTGTGGTATTTAAAAAGGCAATTTGGAGGGAAGAGTTGATGGCTGTTTTACAAATAATCAAAATAATATAACTCCCATGTAAAGCATTGCTGTATGCCAAGCATTGTTCTGAGCACTTTAATATGTTAATTCATATAGTTATCACCACAGTACTATGATATAAATACTATCATTGCTTTCATTTTACTAATGAGGAAACTGAGGCACAGAAGGCCTAAGTAACTTGCTCAAGGTCACAGAGCTTATGTATCCAAGAGCTGAATCAGACCCTTGGGTCTATGCCCTTAACAAGCACAACACATTACCTCTCTGACCCAAAAAAGCCAAATAAAAGCACACTAGAAAAAAATGCTATTGATTAGAAAAGCTGTGCTCTGTAATCCTACCCCCAACTTTTCCTAGATTATCTGGAAATGTCTACTATACATATGCAGCAGTTTCTGCATTGTTACTCAACCCTCATTGGACTTCCCCTGTCTAAACATAACCACTGTCTTATTTGCCTTCAAAAGTCAAACTGTAGTATTAGGTCATGCATCTATTTTAAGAGAAGTAAAAAAAAAAGTTTTTCAAAAAGTAAAATAGAAAGATACACATATGTGACCCACCACTGCTACTTGCTAGCAGAGTTCATTTTATTTGCACTTACATTTAACCCCAATGGAATATTTTTCAGCATGTATAACCTTTAACTGCTCCATTAACCAGGTGAGTCAATGAAAGAATGTTTCCTTTACCAATAAGTGGTTGGGTCTAGTTACTAATTGCTGACACTCTGGATTTGCCAAAAGCATTTAAAGAAGGTGCTATGTGAATGGGAACCTATGTTTTCATCTTTGTAGATTTGATTGTATTTAATGGCCTTTCCCAATAGTCCTGGTCCTGGTGCTTGACTACATGGCAAAAACACTCACCCACAGAATGACTGTTTCTGAGAGCTTGAAGGACCCTGGAAGACCATCCGGGCTAGTCCTTTTCCTGAACCACAGAAAGGTGAAGCCCTGAAGGGAAGTATCAGCTGAAGTGGAAGGTGCCTGACCCAGGAAGTTCTCCCTCAGAGTGGGAGGGAGGGAAGGCGTGCACATGCTCACCTCTGCCTCCAGCCACCACCCTCTGCATGTCTCCAACCCTGGTTATGGTCACCCCCACTGACATTATGGCTTTGCCAGATCAATATCTCACATAATCTGTTATTTATTTAATCTCCTCCTTTAAATCAACCCATGTTTTACACTTCAACTCATTTATTTTAAAAAGTTTCTTTAAGTAGAAAATGAGCCCTGACCAGGTGACTCAGTTGGTTGGAGCATCATCCAGTACACCAAAAGGTTATGGGTTCTATTCCCTGTCAGGGCACATACCTACATTGCAGTTTCAATCCCAGGTCAGGGTATTTATGGGAGGCGGCTGATCAATGTATCTCTCTCACATTAATGTTTCTCTCTCTTACTCTCTCTCTGTCTCTCTCCCTCCCCTCCCCCTTTCTTTTCTCTCCAAAATCAACAAAAACACATTCTAGGTGAAATTTTTTCTAAGTATCTTTTAAATTTATTTTTCTTTTTAATTATACTTTATTGATTATGTTATTACAGTTGTCCTGATTTTTCTCCCTTTGCCTCCTCCACCTAGCACTCCCTACTTCCTCAGGTCATTCCTCCACCATTGTTTAAGTCCATGGGTCGTGCATATAAGTTCTTTGTCTATTCCCTTTCCATACATTCCCATAGGTATTCTGTAACTACCTATTTGTACTTCTTTTTTTAATTATATTTTATTGATTATGCTATTACAGTTGTCCCATTTCACCCCTTCATTACCCTCCACCCTGCACACCCCCTCCCACCCACATTCCCCCCTTTAGTTCATCCCCATGTGTCATAAGTTCTTTAGCTTCTACATTTCCCACACTATTCTTGCCCTTGCCCTGTCTATTTTCTACCTACCATCTATGCTACTTGTTCTATGTACCTTGTCCCCCTCTCTCCTCTTCCCACTCCCCTATTGCTAATCCTCCATGTGATCTCCATTTCTGTGTTTCTGCTCCTGTTGTAGTGGTTTGCTTAGTTGGCTTTTGTTTTAGGTCTGGTTGTTAATACCTGTGAGTTTGCTGTCTTTTTACTG
>PVKU01009974.1:0-56502 GCA_004027475.1 Anoura caudifer | reverse complement strand
TAAAAAGAGAGAGAGAGAGAGAGAGAGAGAGAGAGAGAGAGAGAGAGAGAGAGAGAGAGAACTCAAATAAACAGAATCAGAAATGAAAGAGGAGAGATTACAACTGATACCACAGAAATACAAAGGATTGTAAGAAATTACTATGAAGAACTGTATGCCAAGAAATTTGAAAATGTAGGTGAAATGGACAAGTTTCTTGAAAAATATAATCTTCCAAAACTCAATGAAGAAGAAGCAGAAAGCCTGAACAGACCAATAACAGCAGATGAAATTGAAGCAGTAATCAAAAAACTCCGACACACAAAAGCCCTGAACCAGAGGGTTTCACAGGAGAATTCTATAAAGCATTTAAGGAAGAGCTAACCCCTATCCTTCACAGACTGTTAGAAAAAATCCAAAATGATGGAAGACTCCCAAACTCTTTTTATGAAGCCAGCATCATCCTAATCCCAAAACCAGATAAAGACACAACAAAGAAAGAAAACTTTAGGCCAATATCGCTGATGAACAAGGACACTAAAATCCTCAACAAAATTTTGCAAATGACATCCAATAATACATTAAAAAGATCATACACCATGACCAAGTGGGATTTATCCCAGGAATGCAAGGATGGTTCAATATTCACAAATCAGTAAATGTAATCCATCACCTAAACAAAAGCAAAGACAAAAACCACATGATCATATCAATAGATGCAGAGAAAGCATTTGATAAGGTATAATACCCATTTATAATCAAAACACTCAGTAAAGTGGGAATAGAGGGAGCATTCCTCAACATAATAAAGGCCATATATGAGAGACCTACAACCAGCATCATACTGAACAGGCAAAAACTAAAATCTTTTCCACTAAGATCAGGAACAAGACAAGGTTGTCTACTTTCACCACTTCTATTCAATATAGAATTGGAAGTCTTAGCCACAGTGATTAGATAAAAAAAGGAAAAAAAGGCATCCAAATCATAAAGGAGGAAACAAAACTATCATTGTTTGCAGATGACATGATAGTGTACATAGAAAATCCTATAGACTTGGCCAAAAAGCTGCTTGACCTAATAAATGAATTTGACCAAACAGCAGGATACAAAGTCAATATCCAGAAATGAAAGTCATTTTTGTATACCAACAATGAAACAGCAGAAGCAGAAGTCAAGATAAAATATCCCATTTGTTATAGCAAAAAGAAAAATAAAATACCTAGGAAGGTTTAGATTGATGTGTTACTCAAGATTGTTTCCATGGTATGTGACACTGGGAAAAATTAACTTCTCTAAGACTCAATTTTGTCAGCTATTACGTGGGTGTCATAATAGCATTTTTCTGTATAGGTGTGTTGTGCAGATTACATGAGGTAATATCTGTAAGAGCTTAGCACCCTAAGGTGCATTTCAGTGGATATTACATAATTACTCATTCTATTTCCATCTCTCTTTTCCTTTTCCCTTATCTTAATGTTAAAATGGCATTTTCATGGCATAATAAAATATAATTTGAAGTATGAAACAACACTGGGATTATTGTTCACTTTATTTTATACTATATTTTAGATAAGTGATTTCAATTGCTGAAATCACTCAATAAGGGAATCATGACCATGCTATGTATGCATTTTCTTATCACAATTTTATTCAGAAAAATAGAGATATTATTAAAGGCTCCTACATCTAACTAGTGTCATAAGTTTTTTCTAAGAGTGAACATTGTGAACTCCTTGAGGAAATAACTTATGTGCCTAGTATCTAGAAAAATGCCTGGCATTTAGAAAATGCTACAGAAATATTTTTTAATGATTTTATTTATTTATTTTTAGAGAGAGGGGAAGGGAGGGAGAAAGAAGGGGAGAGAAACATTGATGTGAGAAACACTGATCAGTTGCCTCTCATATGCATCCCAATCGGGGATTGAACCTGCAAGCCAGGCATGTGCCCTGCTGGAGAATAGAACTGGTGACCTTTTGCTTTGCAGGACAACACCCAACTGAGCTACACCTGTCAGGGCCAGGAATATTCTTGAATGAACGTCTTAGGGGTGTTTTCTTTCAGGAAGAAAAATCAGCTAAAGTCATTTAAATACCTTTAATAAGTGTGTAGTGATTTTATTTATATTTATATAGTATATAAATTGTTTTTGTAGTCAATAAAAATGATTGTCTTAATATGATAAGAGAAAAATTAACCTTACATGTGCTACTAACTATAATTTTTTGTAGTAGGCATTCAACTAAAGGCTATTCTTTAAACTTTAAAAATTATTAATAGAAGTGTGTAACTAGGAAAATTTTGTCATAGATCCAAATATCAGAATACAAATATCAGATCAGAATGAGCATCCAAAATGTTTATGTAGATATTGTCCTAATTGATGATGGCAAAACACAAAAGAATGGAACTTTTGAAAATAATGCAAATACTTAATTATTATATTTTGACATTTTTCTATGCATCCAGCCTAGCAGGAATGATAACGCATTTTTGTTTAATTTTCAAGGCTTTGAATTAGAGAAAGCTCAATAGCAGGAGTAATGTGTTTTAAAGCATACAGCTATTTGTTTTGATTTCATCTGATGTACTGAAAAGGTCACTGCCTTCTGAGGGAAGCTTTCTTTAGTAAAGCTGAACAGTATAGTCAAAGTCAAAACAACAGTGAATTGAAAAATATTAAATTAATTGGGGTGACATTGGTTAATAAAATTACATAGGTTTCAAGCATACAATTTTATGATAGATTATCTGTACATTGTATTGTGTGTTCACCACCCCAAGTCAAGTCTCCTTCCATCACTATTCATCCCCCCTTTACCATCTACCTGCTCCCACCCCCTTCCCACTGATAATCACCATACTGCTGTCTGTGTCTATGAGGGTTTTTTCTTCGCTTAATCTCGTCACCTTTTTCACCGCACTCCCCAAACCCCTCTCCTCTGATAGTTGTCGGTCTGTTCTCTGTACCTGTGAGTTCTTTCTCTTTTGTTTGTTAGTTTATTTTGTTCGTTAGATTCCACATAAAAGTGAAATCATAACAACAGTGAATTTAATAGCAATGTTGGATTTTATAATTTAGGTGGTGGGACATTCTGTCTCTTGCAATACTTCCCAGATAAGTTTTGAAAAAAGATATAGAAGCCAATGTATGCCAAGTGAATCACCTGCAATTAAGCATGCAATAGAATTCTCAAGTTCTATTAAAATAGCCAACATTTGTTTCTCATCAAAGAGTTCTAAAATATAACCAGAAATGCATTTCTTTTTCTCAAGGTGTGATGCTTACTACTTGCTAATTTAACAAGTAAGCAGAAGAAGACAAATTAAAGATTATTTTGGATAGAAAAGGGAGACTTCACCCACAACTCAAATACCTAAAACCCCGAGGCCCTTTTTCTCTGAAAAACTGTTTCCTTTGTGGGCTTGTATTTCCTTTTTCATAAATTTCCACATACTGGAATCATGTGGATCATGTTTCAAATGATAGATGGGTATTTGGAAATGTGGGTCTCTTGAGAACTGAGACCACCAGCAACCCTGCAGTTAAATTATCAGTACCAAGGCCTAAGCCCTCTACATTAATATGACTTTACTTTCACTCCAGAAAATGCCTGTCCAAGAATTTAAGGCCATTAGCCAATAAGTAAATTCATTGCTAGCTGCAGGAATTTCCCCAAAATCCATTTATTTAAACTGTAAACTAATCACCCAGTCTCTTGCTCTAGTTACTCAACTGGTCAACCAGTCATCTATAAATAATTATGTTTATCAAGACTGGGACCAAGACCCTGCCCAGCTAGGGCCATCAATCCTTTTTCAAATATGCTATTTCTAAAACTTAGTTGTATTTAATTTTTAAAGGGAATATATGCATATGGTTAAAAATTTAAAAGGCATAAAGTAGATTTCCAGAGTGAAGATGGAAGCATAAAGTCACCATTTATTTTCCCTCATCTCAAATATCACCCCAAATCAAGAAGAAAAGTGAAAAACAGAAGTATAAACTCCACCTGATAACTAATAACTTAAATGTGGAGCCAGAATGGGTAGGAAAAATATCGAAGGTAGAAAACAGGTAAAGGTATGTCACCACTTCCTCATCTCCCACCCACAGTGCTGCTCTCCCCAGAGCAGTAATGGTTACATGTCCCTAACAGATACTTGTTACCTGTTGTGCATTGTGGAGAGTCCTACATTTTTTTCTTAATTGAGATGTAATTGATATACAACATTACATTAGTTTCAGGTGCACAACGTAATGATTTGATATTTGTATAGGTTGTGAAATGATCTAAAATCTTATATCAAGAATTCTCTGCCCAATCTCAGTCATATCTCCCTGTGTAAAGGCACTTAAACTCAAACTCAAAACCTTCAAAATATCTATCCCAATTATCCCTTCTGAGACATTATTAAGATTGTTGAAGTGTTGACCTTCTTCACTGTAAGAACCACTAAGATTGGCCCTGGCTTGTGTGACTCAGTGGATTGAGTGCCAACCTGAGAACCAAAGGTTCACTGGTTCAATTACCAGTCAGGGCACATGCCTGTGTTGTGAGCCAGGTACCCAGTAAGGAGCGCACAAGAGACAACCACACATTGATGTTTCTCTCTCTCTTTTTCTCTCTCTCTAAAAGTAAATAAATAAAATCTTAAAAATAAAAGAATTACTAAGATTGTTCAGATGACATTTTGGGGCAGTCTACATGGCAAAGGCAGATGAGAAAACTGAGGATCAGATAAGTGAGCTGCTCAAGGTTGTAGAGAAGCAGAGCCAGACATCAGTCCAGACCTTCTAAGACCAAGTCCAGTATCCTGCATTAGAACTGGGGGTGTGGGCCATATTAACAGCAGCCCTTCCTATCTTTAGATTCCCAGACCATAGCAGAGCAGAGGCTCCAGCAGGAGTGAGAAGACAGAGTGGTGAAAACCTTTTCCTTTTCCATTTTGTGTAGAGCTATTTGAATCATTTGCCCTGAGATTACTGTAAGTGTTTTTTTCTTTCTTTTTAATTTCTCTTCTCTTCTTTCTTTTTCTTTTTAGTTGTCTCTTTTAAAAAACAGCATAAAAATGCCCATGAACAACCTATGTACATGAACTCAATTTATTCTTCTTAACATTCTCACTTATGGGTTACATTATAATGCAGAATTATTATTATTGCTATTATTATTGCTATTATCATTATTCATGTAAAAAGATAAGTATGCCAAAAGGAACTATGCATTTGACATCTTACACTTGGGCTTAATTCTTTTTTTAAATCATTTTTTATTAATGTTTGAATACTGTTGTCTCCATTCTCTGACCACCACTCCCACCCCCCAAATACACCTCCCACCTTTAATCATACCACCCTTTGGCTTTGCCATGGGTCCTTTATATATGTTCCTTGACAACCCCTTCCCTTCTGTCCCCCATTATTTCCCTTTCCCTTCCCCTCTGGTTACTGTCAGATTCTTCTTAATTTCAATGTCTCTGGTTATATTTTACTTACCTGCCTGTTTGTTGATTAGGTTCCAATTATAGGTGAGATCATATAGTATTTGTCTTTGACCACCTGGCTTACTTCACTTAGAATAATGCTCTTCAGTGCCATCCATGCTGTCTCTAAGGGTAGGAGTTCCTTTGTATTGTATTTCATTGTGTAAATGTACCATAGTTTTTTTATCCACTCATTTACTGATCACTATCTAGGCTGCTTCAAGCACTTGACTATTGTAAATTGTGCTGCTATGAACATTGAGATGCATAGGTTCTTTTGGATTGGTGTTTCAGGGTTCTTAGTGTATAATCTGAGCAGTGGAATTGCCAGGTCAAAAGGCAGCTCCATTTTCAGTTTTCTGAGGAAATTCCATACTGCTTTCCACAGTGGCTGTACCAGTCTGCATTCCCACCAAGAATGCACTAGGGTTCCCTTTTCTCCATATCCTCTCCAACACTAGTTTGTTGATTTGTTTATGATGGCCATTCTAGCTGGTGTGAAGTGGTATCTCATTGCGGTTTTAATTTGCATGTCTCTGATGGCTGGTGATGCTGAGCATGCTTTCATATGTCTCTGGGCCCTCTGTATGTCCTCCTTGGAGAAGTGTCTGTTCAAGTCCTTTGCCTATTTTTTAATTGCGTTGTTTGTCTTTCTGGTGTGGATCCTGTGAGTTCTATATATTTTTTGGAGATTAAATCCTTTCCAAGGTATCATTGACAAATATATTTATTCATACAGTTGGTTTCTTTTTCATTTTGCTAATGTTTTCTTTAGCCATGCAGAAGCTTCTTATTTTGATGAAGTCCCATTTGTTTATTCTTTCCTTTATGTCTCTTGCTCTAGGGGACATATTGGTGAAAATATTGCTGCGTGGAATGTCTGACATTTTCCTGCTTGTGTTCTCTTCTAGGACTTTTATAGTGTCCCAACTTATATTTAAGTCTTTTATCCACCTTGAATTTATTTTTGTGTATGGTGTAAGTTGGTGGTGGAGTTTCATTTTTTTGCATGTAGCTGTCCAGATATCCTAACAACATTTGTTGAAAAGGCGATTTTTACTCCATTTTGTTTCTGCCCCCTTTGTCAAATATTAATTGACCATCGAGATTAATAGGAGAGGTTTACAAAGCATTTAAAGAAGAGCTAACCCCTATACTTCTCAGACTGTTTCAAAAAATCCAAAAGGAGAGAAGACTCCTAAACTCTTTATGAGGCCAGCTTCATTCTAATCCCTAAACCAGGCAAAGACACACAGAGAAAGAAAACTACAGGCCATTATCTGTGATGAACATAGACACTAAAATCCTCAACAAAATACTGGCAAACAGTATCCAGCAATACATCAAAAATATCATACACCATGATCAAGTGGTTTTCATCCCAGGGATGTATGGATGGCACAATATTCACAAATCAATAAACATAATATATCACATAAACAAAAGAAAGACAACAATCACATGATCATATCAATAGATACAGAAAAAGCATTTGGTAAGGTATAACATCCATTTATGATAAAAACACTCAGCAAAGTGGGAGCAGAGGGAGCATTCCTCAGTATAATAAAGGCCATATATGAAAGGCCTAAAGCCAACATCATATCCAACAGACAAAAACTAAAAGTTTTCCCACTAATATCAGAAACAAGACAAAGATGTCCACTTTCACCACTTCTATTCAGCATAGTATTGGAAGTCCTAGCCACAGCAATCAGACAAGAAGAACAAATAAAAGACATCCAAATCAGAAAGGAGGAAGTAAAACTGCCATTGTTTGCAGGTGACATGGTATTGTATATAGAAAACTCTAAAGATTCCACCAAAAACTACCTAATTTACCTAATAAGTGAATTTGGAAAACAGTGAGATACAAAGTCAATATTCAGGAATCAAAGATTTTTTTGTACACCAACAATGAAATATCAGAAACAGAAATCAGGATAAAAATCCCATTTTCCATAGCAACAAGAAAAATGAAGTACCTAGGAATAAACCTAACCAAGGAGATAAAAGACCTGTGCTCAGAAAACTACACAACACTGAAGAAAGAAATTAAGGAAGACACAAACAAATGGAAGCACGTACCATGTTCATGGATTTGAAGAATTAACATCATCAAAATGCCCATACTATCCAAAGCAATTTATAGATTCAATACAATCCTTATTAAAACACCAATGAGATATTTCACAGATATGGAGCAAATATTTCAAAAATTTATATAGAACCATAGATGACCCTGAATAGCCTCAGCAATTTTGAGAAAGAAGAGCAAACTAGGAGGGCTCACCATACCTGGCATCAAACTATGGCCTTAATTCTTACATAAACTAGTATAGAAGACATGAGGAAAACATTTTTTTGCAGAAGAAAATAGCTAATTGGCTATTTCAAAGATCAAATTTGTATTCTTAAAAAGCTCTTAAGTTTTATTTCTCATTGTAGTCTCTTATGTCCTGAGATTCACTGGGTAACACACCTGAAGCAGCCTTAAGGAGCTCCCTCTCATTTTGTAGTGTGCTGGGCTGTAGTAAAATGCTATTGCCTTTGGGTGTCCCTCAGACTGCACAATATTAAGCAATTCTTAGGGTGTTCCTATTCCCTGATAGTTTTACAAATTTTATTCAGGTACCTCATACATTTTCTCTCTTTTTTTTAAAAACTACTTATGTACATTTACAAATCAACAACTAAATTTTCTTTTTATTGGAGAATCTCATCCAACCAATCCTTTCAATTTTGTGTCATCGGGGACCTATGAAGTCAGTTTTCATTGCCAAACCAATTAGCTAAATCTTTCAGAAAAAGTCCGACTTTATTTTTCAGTTCAAATAACGTATTAACACATACTCTTGTGACAACTATGTTATTTCCAAGGCTTAACTCTAAGGTAGATAAATTCCTGGAAGAAGGTTTTCCAGAAATTTGTCACCTGAAAGACAAGAAAGTGCTGTCCAGTGGGATCTTCCTTCTGGAGAAAGTCATGCAGGAAGAGTCCCTGTGTTTGGCAACCCATATGATTTTACATTCCAGAGAAATATACTACACAAAGTTTCACCTTTCTCTTGAATTGATGAGTGAGAGTTTCATGTTTCTTTTGTAAACTGGGAGAGAGGTGAATGAAGAAAAGGTGGTAGAAAAGAAAAAGTGGAAGATCAAATTTAAGATAGAGTTCATAGGAAAGTGAGGCTCTGGAAATTGCTTCCTTCCAAGTATCTCCATCTGCCCAGGCTCTGAAGGTCTCTGGGAACCCCTAGGACAAATTCACATTAGTTGAAAGATAGTTATTCTGGACAAGTGAATAAGGTCGTTTCGGTTCCTATTTGGCAGGTAGACTCTGAATACGGGCTCACAGTATTACAGTCCCCTCGTGGGCCATTTCTGGTTGAGGTAGAATTCTCTTCTCTATGAACACATTGACACCTGCAGGGCTGGTCCAGCACATGATCTGTTTTGTGTAGGCTGGGGAGAGTCTTCAAGACCCTACCGCAGAGGTGGCAAACCGAAGGCCTGCCGGCCAAATCCGGCCCTCCATCTTGTTTTATCCTGCCCGGCACCTTGTTTCTACCTGGCAGCCACACCAAGCTCTTGCCTAACTGTTAAGGAGTAGTTACATTTATACAGCCCTAAAATTATATTCAGCCCTTTGAAGGCAACTGTGAGGCTGATGTAACCCCTGATGAAAATGAATTTGATGTCCCTGCCCTAGCGGTTGGCCCTGCCTGAACTTATCTAGTTACAGTGTGATAAAAAAAAAAAAGAAAGAAAAAACCCTGTAATACATACAATGTAGTGTTCAAGGCTGTACTCATGTAGTATTGATCATAATGCTAGAATTGAGCCAGTTGAAAGGAAATGGAAGTTGGAACACATGTTGTTATAAATTTGTTTAGAGCTTTCCTTTCTTTATTTCAATGAGACTTTCTAGGTTTCTCTCATCAAATTCTATATAGATGATACTATAGAAGCCCCAGAAATATTTATTCTCATTTTATAAAAGATACTCCAACACATACTCAACTCTATGCATGAATTATCAGCTACTATAAACCATGAATACATAGGATATTGTCTTGATTAGTTAGGATTGCTTTTGGCATATAAACTTAAGGTACTGTTTAAAATTTAAATGGTTTCTCAAATCATATATTAGCCTTATGTCTTCATTAGTTATCCAAGTTATAGTGATATGCATTCTGTAGAAAATGCTTTGATGATGGTCCCTATTAATGAAGGTAGAGTAGACAAGTTCCTTTCCCTTCATGCAAGTTTGAAGAGGGCTTCTTCGTATAAATTTATCTGTTTACATCGTACATCATTCTACCTCAAGCTCCCAATATTTAATGTGTCATTTACACATGTCTATGTAATATACACACCAATAAATTATGTTCCTAATATTTAACATGTCATTTACACATGTCTATGTAACATACACACTAATAAAAAAACTTACTCATTTTTATAATGATCATATTATTTTATATTACAACAGTCTTGTAAAATACTCAAGTAGCTGGTTTAATTTTCCTTTCTAATATTTAATTTCAAGGCAGATTTTAGAACTCAGCATTAAAATATTTTTATAAGCATTCTAAAATGGATATGCTTTTGATTCTTAAGATTTTAATCAAATTTATTTTTAATTTATGAATCACCATTACTTTTTAAAAGCTTATCCTTTTATCATTTTTTTACTTAGATTGTAATTGGTCCTTTAGCTACCACAAAAGAAATAAAACTTGTAAAAATAAAAGTTTTTTCATCTTTTTGTAAAAGTGTATAATTATAATTTATGAAAATAAAATAAATGGCCAAATGGGCTAATAAAATGTTACTGTTTCAGGAAAGAAATTAATAATGTATTTGACATAATTTATAAGTACTTAGTTAACCAAACCTACTTTCTAGCAGAAAGTATAATATATTGATACTCAGAAAATCAGTTTATTAAAAAAGCTCTTTTTTCCTTAATATAATCCCACTGTGTTTAAATGTGTATCAACATTTAATGATTTTACCTTAAGATTTTAGTGACTGCAGTCTCCTTTTCTAGAAGATTCCTTGCCCTGATGCTGAAAACGGACTTGCGGAGCTGTAAAGTTATTAATATGACTTTAGTTTTGTAATACAAAAGGATAATATACTCACAAATCATTGCATACATTTAATAGATAATACTATTAAAACATTAAACATGATTCATTTTTGCAAAAACATCATCATATGATTGATTCTATAATTTAATTTTATATTGTATTTTTACTTTTATTTAGGTAGAACTGTGAACAAGCTTGTCATAGCTATGGGGGCAATGCACTGGTAACGGCTCACTAGTAATGTCACCTTACATACTGATGGGCTATTCAGTTTCTGAAGAATTTAACGTTGAAATGAATATAGGACTCCTTATTGTCATTGGTCAGTTAATTTCTTTAATGCACATTGCATCTGTTTCAAGTTTTTGGCCTGTGACACAATACTAATCTAAATGATCAGGAGGGAGAGAAATAAGAATAGTCTTCAAGGTTTCTTCCTAGTTGGCAATGAAAAAATTATGACTAAGAAGGAAAAGTCCTGGTGGCTGACTAAAAATCAGATGCATTTCCCAAACTCATTGCTGGCCTGCCTGACATCTGCAGAAGTCAGATGGTGACAGGTGTATAGGAAGCCAAAGTGAGCAGGAGAAAGGCAGAGAAAGAACAGGGAAGCACACCATCCTGAGAAGATTCATTATAACAAGTAACTAGAATATGTAACTCTAGTATGCAGCCCAACCTGTTCATTTTGATTAGTACATTAGATTAGATTTCTTGAGCACTTACTGTGAGATTAGTCCCTACTGGAGATACAGAGTAATTAGGAATCAGAGTTCTTGCTTAGAATTGAAAAGCCTAGATATGAAGGAAAGGCTAGACACAGTCAATACAGCATATAGTATAAGTGCTAGGCAATATGTACAGTAGAAAAGATGAGAGGGATTGTAGGACTTTCGGTGGGGAAGAAATAAGCATGTCTGAAATAGTGAACTTTATTGAAGAAGTGAAGTTGTAGTGGGCCTTGAAGAACAGTTAAGATTTCCATAGGCCAAAGAAGCAGTGGGTGAAGGACTGAAGTTGGAAATGTATGCACAGGGCAAATTAATTTGGTACAAACTATAAGTGTTGAGCTAGGCGGGCCCTTAAGCAAGGGAAGTGGAAGAAATGCTATAAGGCATACTGTGTTTTAACAAAGTTGAGGGAAGGAAAACAAAAACAAGATAGAACAATTCTGGATTCAGTAAAAATAGACCATCCAGTTTCTTATAAACAAGAGTTAGATAACTTGAGGTGCAATGTCACAGAGCTCCAATTTGCAAACAAGCCTTTGAACAAATGCGATAAGTGTCTACCAATATGTCCATATGGCCATAGTTGGAGAACTGGGAGTCATAACTTGGTTTTCTCAGCTACAACTGAACCTAGATAACATCGTAACTGGCAATACAATCCTCATAGTTCACAGCAGATCTCTAATAAAGGGAAGGATTGTTGAACACATTGGCAATTTTCCTCACATGAGCAAAGGTGGCGCACTCATTTTTTTTTTTTTTTTAATAATGAAAAACTGAACTGGTTTCATTGTTAACTAGAACACTCAGGAGAATAAATTAATGTATAGACAAGGATACAAAAGTGGATGTCATTTTTTCTAGAAATTATATTTTCAGGGTAGCACACAAAAGACTGCCTACCAAGATGTATTATGAAACTTTCTTAAATCTCTTCTCTTCCCCTGAAGATGTGACTTCTGGCATTGATTTGACGTCCTCACATAGACAGCACATCTCCTAAGGAATACTGTAGAGTCACTTTGGAAACAGAAGGCAGCTGAACTGTCCCATCATGGTGGCACTTCTGCTCTTTTGATACATAAGCACACACAGTCCTGAGAAAGGCCCAGGCTACAGGGACCCTGAAACAGCAAGTTTTAGGAAAAGACTGAGAGCCTCACTAATCTTATTTCATTTTCAAAGGACGGCACACCTTCACTATCTTTCCCTTAGTGTAAGTTGATGGTCTGAATTCAATCACCTATGTACTGCCCTGCAGTTGAGCAGCTGACACTTAAAACATTGTTCTGTATGTTTGGAAAAACATTTCCAGAAACTGGAGATAATGTTTGCTACATTGTTTCCTAAATTATTTCTGTACTACCTAAGATTGCTAAAGGGCAACTAAATATCCTTTGTCCTAAACTTGAACTGATTAAAACAAAATACATAATTAATCTGTATAAGGGAGTGCTTGAGAACTGGTTTTATAACTAACAGCAGAAGTAGTGAAAGAATAAATATTGTAACAGGAGAACTTCAGATTCAGCTTTGGGATATTCATGAAAGAAAAATAAATGACATATCAATATCTACATCTATATTTCTTTATCCATCTATCTAGATCCATCTATTATCATCTATATGTCTTTAATGTAATTGATAGCCTAGATATGTATTTAGATACTATTCTTGTATTAAATAAAGAAGGCATATAGCGACTATCTAATTATTCTTTCAGTTTTTCTTATTCTGTAGGATAGCTTTGCACATTTCTTTTAGCAAAGGACATTTTCTGACTCTTAGTCACAAATACTTAGAGCTACACTGCTCTACAGTACCCTCTCCTGGTTCCAAAAGATACTGACAGGCACCTGAAATAATGATTAAAACACTTAAGGAGTACAGAAATCCATTTTGTGATAGTCATTTTAGATTTGAAATTGTAAATTTACAGCTATGAAAGGTGTCAGTAGTTTTTCATTCTGTTTAAAAACATATCAGAGATGTAAGATTTAAAAGGAAGGGTGTGGGTGGCATGTTTACATAGTGTTTGCATTGAAAAAAGATCAGTTGCTAAAGCTTATCTTTTTGGTGGTTTTACTCTGTAAACCTAGTACATTCAATTCCACAAGATAACCATTCTTTCACTAAATTAATTATCAAAAGTAAATTAAATACTCACACATACAGAGATAATGTTTTGCATAAAAAATTTTAATTTAAAAGATAATTCCAGAATTGTGCACTTTAATATGAAATATAAGAACCTGGAAGTTCAGATCAGCTTGCATACAGTTAGTGGCTACGTTAATTGAAGCTGAAGGACACAGCAATAAATAGATCTAGTTGTGCTTTTTCTTTGTTTGATTTCACAATGCCTTTTAAATTTTTAAACTCTGTTTTTCCATTTTTTTCTTTACAATCGAAGATTCTAAACTATTTGACCTATAGTTTCTGGGAGTCTGGATTTTTCTAGGTGCACATTCATGGTATAGTTCACATGTTACTCTGTCTTCTATATTTCCTTTAAGTTGTCAGATGGATCCAGAGTTTCATCAGACTCAGGTCTGATCCCTTTGGCAAGGTCATAGGTGGTGTCATAGTCTTTCATCAGCAGAAACGTAACATCTGGTTGCCCGACTTTTTGTGATGTTAGCAGTACTAATGTTCTTTGCTTAAATCATTGATTTTTGCAGTTTGTAAAATTATTTTTTAAAATTTATTAGTTGGAATACTTTTAGAATAAGGTACTTCCCTTATGTATTTACTTAGTTTTTATGCAATTAATTGGTTTTCTATCAGGCTCTTTAGGTGACTATTACTATAAAAATGCCATTATGAACTCAAGGATTTAAACATATTTCATTGGTTTTAATACATTATAGTTATATCCTATGGTAGGTCAAATGATCCCAACTGTGCTCATTGGGAGATTTTTTAAGGTGGACAACAGGTTCTTTTGACATGACTCTAGTAGTCTTTGGCAAAGCTTCCCTGTTCTCAGGTATGACAAGTTGTTCCAAGCAACTCTTATATGCTTCCTATTCCAAATGAATATTATCTTTAAAAAGCCCTGGTTTATTTATTGAGAGACAGTGTTTCAAGATCATAATCTGGACTCCAATGATACTCATTGCTTCTGAGTTAGTCATTGTTTTGATGACTTTACCTGGGTTCATCCTATTTTCAATTTAAATTCAAGACACAGAGTTTTTACTTAATCTCTTGCGTATAACTTCTGTATCTCTTCCCCACCTCATTAAGATTTGGTTATCAAGAACACAGAAGGTGGTAGTAATAGATTATCTCATAATTACTCATTAATTTTATTTCACATTTCATACATAGTAGTCTCAGAATTGTGACACCTATTCTAAAACAAAAATAAAATTTAACGAATATTTCAAATGCACTTGCCTGTACTCTTCCCATTCTCCCCTATCATTTGTATACTAGTAGTATACTGATATTAACAGAGCAAATAGCTGTTACATATTTTGCTCTTCTTCTTAATCCTCATGTAGTCATAGTTTTACATGCAATTATATCTGTAATGCTTACCACCATTTCTTATGTAAATGTCTTAGGGTCATTTTTGGAGTTCATTTTGGTTGTCCAAAACATGTTTTTTGGTAGTTTCCTCAAGAGGCTCCTGAGAATAGCATTATTTAAATCTTACATTATTTATATCTTGATGACATTTTTTGTCACTTTAAACTTAAAAGTCAGTTTTTCTAGATATAGGAAACATGGTTCACATATCAACCCCCCAGTTATCCTATACATATACCTCAATTCTGACACATAATATAGCATTACTGGTGAGAAGTTTGATGATAATCTAATGTTCTCTACTTAATAAATCATTTTTTTTATTTTGAGCTAGATACCATTCAAAAGATTTAAAGTCCTGTAATTTGTCTGAAATATGTCCATATTTTGGTCATTCATGGTTGATATTTTCAGGTCAAACATGGTGCTTGCTTTCAATAGGTATAGTAGTTTTAATCTTTTTATATTTCAAAAAACTATCGTACTTGTTCTATTGCTTTAGTTTTCTTTTGAGACTCATATAATGTAAATGTTGGACTTTCTCTGTCTTCATTAGTCATTTTCTTTCAAGTCATTGCTTTTTAATTTCTTAAAATTTCTTCACTTTCTATTATCTTAAGGCATCATCTGATTATGAAATCAGTTTACATTCCTTCTAGTTCAGTTTTCATTGCTTTTCTTTATGAATTTTTCCTGAGTTTTAACACCCTATAGATGAGTTTTTCCTAATTCTTATTTATGCTGCTATTCTAATCTGACATAATTTTGAATGTCTTTCGACTCGTTTTGCAATGTACTATGCTATAGTTTGAACTGTTTGTAGGCATGCCTCTATGGCATGCTTTCACTGTCTATAGGGACAGTGTTCTTCTTCCTATTTTTTTCTTATAACTTTTGAGGGAACTTGATTTTGATAATTTTTTTGGTTGCTCATTTTTAAGCAAAATCATTTTTCTTGAATAGTTCAGTATTTCTCTTCTAACTTCTGAGTTTCTTATTCTGTTGTTTTAATATAATAAGAAAAAAGGAAGCTCTGTTGCTGGGGTTTCTTGGTTCTGTTCCCCACTATCCCCTGGCACCACCAATTTTATCTGGATCTGACTTTTCCTCTATCATTCTCCTTCTTTCCAGTTCAATTTTCATCTCACTTTTGGGTGTTTTTCTTCAGTGTGGAACTAATAGGGTATTCTCCAATTCCCAGAAACATTCGATACCTTGTACTAACCTTGGCTTCTTTCCCACAGGAACTGATATCATGTATTAATGACTATTTGTGATCCCTAAATTCATATGTTGAAGCCCCAAACTCCAATATGATGGTATTAGGAGATGGAGCCTTTGGTAGGCAATTAAATTTAGATAAGGTCATGAGGATAGAGTCTCCATCATGGGGTTAGTGTTTTCATAAGAAGAAGAAGAGATCAAAGCCCTTCTGCCATGTGAGTACACAGTGAGAAGGCAGCCAGCTGTGGAGAAACCAGGCATTAAATCTGCCAGCAGCCTGATTTTGGACTTTCCAGCCTCTATACATATGAGAAATTTATGTTTATTTAAACTATAATGTTTTGTTATAGTAACCCTGACAGACTAAGACATCATGGCTATTCATTTGTCTGCACCTGCTTTTATTTAGGGTTTGGGCATTACCTAGCGCTGTTGTAAATGTTGTCTATGGATTTTTGGTTTTGTTGTCTTGGTATTCTATTTGCTTTCACGTGGGAATCCATGATTATAAAACTATACCAATAACTCTGTCATCTTTCCAGAAGGCTCCTGATTTTTTTCTTGTTGAATATGATGCAGATTTATCACTTTTTAAAGTCATTTTAAATAACAAAATCTTAGTTTTACTGATATTATTTATTTTTTCCCTCATTTGACTAATACCTGCTTTTATCCTTATTTCTTTCCTTCTCCAGATTTCATGGTTGATATCATTCTAAATACTTTGGTGGAATAATTGGAGAATTATTTCTGTTACAGAACAGACACAAGGCTACTGGGTCCCTCTGTCACTGTGGATTCTTAGCCCACTGTCAGGGACTTGGAATTATGGCTCTCAACACCAGAGTTTGATAAAAAGGAAAGGAACTATTTATTCAAAAGTTATGCAGACTTAGAGTACTGACTTGTCTTCTTTAAAATCCCAAAGTCCCTTAAAACACCCACAAATACACACAGTCCCTCCTTCCCCTTTTGCCCTGGCAGGCCAGTCTTGGGTAGCATATCTCAGGGGAAACAAATAGAAGTTTGCAGCTCACTTCTCCCAGTTCCTCTCAGCCATCCATGCTTGGCTGGCAGGCCTCCCATAGTTCCCAGCACTATCAGCTGTGTCACCGGGATCTCCAGTTCTAAATTCAAAACCCACATGCACCTTCTCATGGCCCAACAGCAAGAGTCTTTTCACCTCTTTCCTTCCCTGCAAGGTCTTGCATTGTCCCTGTCCCTAGTCCTGCAATGTCTCTCCTGCATTCTTCTGAACCACTAAGAAAGAGCTCTGCATGGCTGCTCTATCTTACTCTCCTGCTTCCTAAGCTACATGGTAAAGGGAGCCTCAAAACCTGTGTGGTCCCCCTGCCATGGCTGATGTGCCTGGGTTTAAATCCCGGCACAAATTTTCCTCTGCAACCCCATTTCTGACTCCTCCCACAATTGGCTACATCTGCCAGCATTCCCATATTTTTCCAGCTTTTCTGGGCTGCCAGAGTAAGTCTGGGCAGGCATGGATCTGTGGTGTGGAGCCAATCATCTTCAAGCTCTCATGCAGGTTGTGTAACCAGGGGGAGCTGCCTCCCAGTTATGTCTGGGTCGAAGTCATTCCCATCTTCCTGGCTCATAGCATGACCACAGCCTCTTAACATATCTATGAAGCTAGCCAGAAGTTATAAGACATGTAAAATAAGCATTTTTACATATCAGGTATGAAGCTGGACAACTGTTGATATGCAAAATAAATCTTAACCGCCCTGCTCCATGTGTCCCATCCCCCATTCCAGACTTGTGGGGGTGAGGATATCCTATATTTTCATATTTCCTGGACAACTCAAGTTCTGGACCCCATTACAAATCCCTCTTTGGGGGGGGCCTGACTGTACCCCATTACATTTCTAACTTTACATAATATTCATTCAAGGCTAAAATTTTCCCTCTGAAATGCCTTTAGCTAATTCTCACAATTTTGATACATTAATTATTTTTCAGTTCTAGCTATTTTTTATTTCCATTGTATTTTCTTCTATACTCTCTCTGTTATTTAGAAGTGGTTTTAAAATTTCCAAATGTATGGGTATTTTTGTGGTTATTACTGTGTTTCTAATTTCATTACATTTTGGTTAAATAAATTCTTCTGTGGGATATCAATTTAGTTTATATTTAGAATTCTTTTGAGACCTAGTAAGTGGTGGTCATATTTTGTAAATCATTCATGTGTTCTTAAATCAGAATGTGTAACCTCTGTTCATCGAATTAAGAATTGCATAAATGACGATTTATAACTGATTAAACTGTGCATTTCATATTGTTTAGCTCTTTATTAATTTCTATGGCTCTTTATCATGTGTTGAGGTGTATATAGATATTTTTGAACTTACTCTTAAAATTATTCCTAATATTTAGGTATTATTATCTCTTTTACAGATGAGACATTGGAGGTTCACAGAAGTTAGGTTGTCTAAGATTACCAAGATAATAAATTATGATTAAAAATATGAATTATGATTAAAACTCTAGATTGTACAGCCTCAGTATTGAAATCTTTTTGCTACATCATGATGTCTACATAAAATGTCACTAGGTTTAACAGTATTAAAAAGCATTTTCTTTTTTTTAAGATTTCTTTAATTTATTTTGAGAGAGAGGAGAAGAGAGGGAGAAAAGAAGAGAAATGCTAATGTGAGAGAGAAACATCAATCTGTTGCCTCTCATATGTACCCCAACCAGGGACTGAACCTGTAACCCAGTCATGTGCCCTGACTGGGAATAGAACTGGTGAACTTTCACTTTGTGGAATGACATCCAGCCAACTGAGTCACACTGGTCAAGGCTATAAAAGAACATTTTTCCATAGTATACTATAACAAAACAGTGCCTGCTTGACTTGAAAGATTTGTTTTATACAAATATAAGCTATTATTTATCTTGTATCCTACTATCGAAAAATCTATACAAGCCAATTTTTTAATTTTGTATATGAATAATTGAATTAAGAATAGCAACCCTAAAACTCTAAAAAAGACCAATGAACTTTTCTAACTGATTAAAGCCAGTATGGTTATAAGTATTTATATAATACACATTATACATTTAGTGGTTCTTTAAATCAGGGCTCTGTCACAACTTTCAATTAACCAGGATATTACTTTGATTTTTTCAAACACCTGGGAGTAATCACAGACCCATCAGGGAATATTAGATTCTTTGGGGATGGTGCAGTACTTAGATATAAACAAAGTTGTTTCACTTTAAAATGAAGCTATTCACATTTATTTAAGAAAGAAAACACATAAGTATTTGACTAATTTTTTGATTTAGAGCTGTGAACCATATATTTCTGTTTCTAACTTGGGAAAAGTTTAAGAGGTCTTATTTCCCTTGTCTCCTTTTGAATATATTAACAAATTGATAACAAGGAGGAAATCTTTATTTTAAAATAATGGACCATAAAGCACAAAATCATGATCCAATGAGCAGGGCTTGATGAATGTCATTTCTGCTGAAAAGGTGTAGTATACTTATTGTGGTGGACCACTTTATTGAATAAGTCCCTCACATAAAATATAGTAATTGAAAATAAGCAATTACTTAAAATTATATAGATTGATGGTGATACCTCATTTGTCTGTTTATGATTTATTTTATGCATCTGTGAACTGATAATTAGTATCAAGGTACATATGACAGATAATATGTATGGCAAGATGTTTCTATAAACTTTTTAAAAATTGTCTGTATGCATAGAAAGAATTTAAAATTTGACCAGTATAGGTGGTAGCAAGATTTAAAAAGTCACATTACAATGTATATACAGGTGAATACCATTATAATTTGATGTCTTAGAACATGAATTTCATAAAAAGGGAGTTTGAGATGATAGATCAAGATTTCTGATCTTATTTCAACATTATAAATTCTGAACCCTGATAAACCACCAGGAATAAAAGTTAAAATATATAAATATAAACATGTATGTGTATGCACACGCACACCTCTTCACTCTTTCTTTGAGCTCCAGGGAACCCCGTTCAAGAAGATCCCTGCTCTGTGTACGACACATATTTTTATCTTTCTGTGATCTTTCACTAGACCATACATTCTATATGATAAGGATAGTGTGTTTCTTTTCTTTTTTAAAAATATTTTATTGTTGTTCAATTATAGCTGTCAGCATTTCCCCCCACCACTATGCTGACCCTAGCCAAACCCCTTTCCATTCCTTGCTTCCACCCTTCACCTTGGTTTTCTTCCTATGTCCTTTATAGTAGTTCCCAAAAATCCTTCTACCCATTATTCTCTCCCCCTCCCCTCTGGTTACTGTCAGATTGTTCTTAATTTCAATGTCTTTGGTTATACTTTGTTAACTTTTTTCTTTTGTTGATTATGTTCCACTTAAAGGTGAGATAATATGGTATTTGTCCCTCACCACTTGGCTTATTTCATTTAACATAATGGTCTCCAGTTCCATCTATGTTGTTGCAAAGGGTAGTAGCTCCCTCTTTCTCTCTGCTGCATAGTATTCATTGTGTAAATGTACCATAGTTTTTTGATCCACTCATTTACTGATGGGCACTTAGGTGGCCCCCAGCACTTGGGTATTGTAAATTGGGCTTCTGTGAACATTGGGGTGCATAGGTTCTTTTGGATTGGTGTTTCAGGGCTCTTAGGATCTAATCCCAGCAGTGGAATTGCTAGGTCAAAAGGCTGTTCCATTTTTAGTTTTCTGAGGAAATCCCATACTGTTTTCCACAGTGGCTGCACCAGTCTGCATTCCCACCAAGAGTGCTAGGGTTCCCTTTTCTCCACATCCTCTCCAACACTAGTTTCTTGATTTGTTTAGGATGGCCATTCTGGCCAGTGTGAAGTGGTATCTCATTGCGGTTTTAATTTGCATGTCTCTGATGGCTGGTGATGCTGAGCATGTTTTCATATGTCTCTGGGCCCTCTGTATGTCCTCCTTGGAGAATTGTCTGTTTAGGTCCTTTGTCTATTTTTTAATTGGGTTGTTTGTTTTCCTGGAGTGGGATCATTGAGTTCTATATATTTTTGGAGATCAAACTGTTGTCTGAGGTATCATTGGCAAATATATTTACCCATACAGTTGGCTTCCTTTTCATTTTGCTGCTTTTTTCTTTACCAATGCAGAAGTTTTTTAATTGGATGAGGTCTCATTTGTTTATTCTTTCCTAAATGTCCATTGCTTTAGCGGACATATCACCGAAGATGTTGCTGCATGGGATGTCTGAGATTTTCCTGCCAATGTTTTCCTCTATGACTTTCATGGTGTTACAACTTATATTTAAGTCCTTTATCCACCTTGAATTTATTTTTCTGTATGGTGTAAGTTAGTGCTCCAGTTTCATTTTTTTGCATGTAGCTGTCCAGGTCTCCCAACACCACATGTTGAAGAGGCTATTTTTACTCCATTTTATGCTTCTTCCCCCTTTGTCAAATATTAATTGACCATAGAGACTTAGGTTTATTTCTGAGCTCTCTGTTCTGTTCCATTGGTCTATGTGCCTGTTTTTAAGCCATTACCAGGGTATTTTGATTACAGTGGCCTTGTAATACACTTTGATATCAGGTATTGTGATCTCTCCTATTTTGTTTTTCTTTCTCAAAATTGCTGCAGCTATTTGGGGTTGTTTATGGTTCTATATAAATTTATGAAATGTTTCATCTCTAACTGTGAAATATGTCATTGGTACTTTAATAGGGATTACACTGAATCTACAAATTGCTTTGGATAGTATGGGCATGTTGATGATGTTAATTCTTCCAATCCATGAACATGGTACATGCTTCCATTTGTTTGTGTCTTCCTTAATTTCTTTCTTCAGTGTTGTGTAGTTTTTTGAGCACAGGTCTTTTACCTCCTTGGTTAGGTTTATTCCTAGGTGCCTTATTTTTCTCATTGCTATATCAAATGGGATTTTTATCGTAATTTCTGTTTCTGATATTTCATTGTTGATATACAAAACTGCCTTTAATTTCTGAACACAGACTTTGTATCCTGCTGTTTTGCCAAATTTACTTGTTAAGTCAAGTAGTTCTTTGGTGGAGTCTTTAGGATTTTCTGTGTACACTATTATGTCATCTGTAAACAGTGTCAGTTTTACTTCCTCCTTTCCAATTTGGATGCCTTTTATTTCTTTTTCTTGTTTGTTGTGGATTAGACTTCTAATACTATGTTGAATAGGAATGGTGAAAGCAAGTATCCTTGTATTATTTCTGATCTTAGTGGGAAAGCTTTAAGTTTTTGCCCATTGAGTATGATGTTGGCTGTGCATCTCTCATATATGGCCTTTATTATGTTGAGGAATGCTCCTTCTATTGCCACTTTGCTGAGTGTTTTTATCATAAATAGGTGCTGTACCTTATCAAATGCTTTTTCCGCATTATTGATATGATCATGTGATTTTTGTCTATGCTTTTGTTTATGTGATGTATTATACTTATTGATTTGCAAATATTGTACCATCCTTGCTTCCCTGGGCTGAATCCCACTTGGTCATGGCATATGATCTTTTTAACATATTGCTGGATATGGTTTGCCAATAGTTTGTTGAGGATTTTAGCATCAATGTTCAGCAGCTATATTGGCCTGAAGTTTTCCTTCTTTGTTATGTCTGTATCTGGTTTTGGGATTAGGATGGTGTTGACTTTAGAGAAAGAGTTTGGGAGTCTTCCATATTCTTGAATTTTTTGGAATAGTATGTGAAGGGTAGGGGTTATCTCTTCCTTAAATGTTTTGTATAATTCTCTTGTAAAATCATCTGGTCCATGGCTTTTGTGTGTCAGAAGCTTTTTGGTTACTGCTTCAATTTCATCAGCTGTTATTGGTCTGTTCAGGTATTGTGCTTCTTCTTCTTTCAGTTTTAAGATTATATTTTTGTAGAAATTTGTCCATTTCACCTAGGTTTTCAAATTTCTTGTCATACAGTTCTTCATAGTAATTTCTTACAATCCTTTGTATTTCTGTGGTATCAGTTGTAATCTCTCCTCTTTCATTTCTGATTGTGCTTATTTGGGTCTTCTCTCTTTTTTTCTTGATGAGCCTGCTTAAAGGTTGTCCTATTTTATTTATCTTTTCAAAAAACTAGCTCCTAGATTTATTGATTCTTAGAATTATGCTTTTAGTCAGTATGTGATTTAATTCTGCTTTGATCTTGGTTATTTCCTTCCTTTTACTAGCTCTGGGCTGTCTGTGTTGTTATTCCTCCAGTTCTTGTAGATATAGGATTAGTTTGTTTGTTTGAAATGTTTCTATCTTTTTTAGGTAAGCATGTATCACTATGAACTTCCCTCTTAGGACTGCCTTCACTGTGTCCCATCAGTTTTGGATTGTTTTGAGTTCATTTTTGTTTGTTTCCACAAACTTTCTGATTTCCTTTTTTAATCTTATTCTTGACCCATTCATTGTTTAATAGCATGCTATTCCATCTCCTTGAGTTTGTGTGTGTGTGTGTGTGTTTTTTTTTCCTTGTGGTTGGTTTCTAGTTTGAGTCCCTGGTGGTCAGAGAAAATGCTTAATATGATTTCAATTTTCTTGATTTTATTGAGGCTTTTTAAATGTCCTATCATGTAGTCTATCTTTGAAAATGTTCCATGTGCATATGAAGAGAATGTGTTTTTGCTTGACATAAAGGGTGTATATATATCAATTAAGTCAATTGTTCTAGGGTATTGTTCAATGCCACAATATCTTTGTTGATATTTTGTTTGGATGATCTGTCCATTTTTAATAGGGGGTTGTTGACATCCCCTACTATAATTGTGTTGCTGTCAATATCTTTCTTGAAGTCCTCCAAGATTTTCTTTATGTATTTGGGTGCTCCTTTGTTGGGTGCATATATATTTATAATGTTTATGTCTTCTTGATGTACTCTTCCCTTGAGTATTATGAAGTGACCTTCTGGGTTTCTCTTTATGGCTCTTTTTTTGAAGTCAATTTTGTCTGATATGGGTATTGCTACCCTTGCTCTTTTTCCTGTCCATTTGTTTGGAAAATTTGTTTCCAGCCCTTCACTTTCAGTCTGTGTAGGTCTTTTCTTCTGATGTGGGTCTCTTGTAGGCAGCATATGTGTGGGTCATGATTTCTTATCCATTGAGCTATTCTACGTCTTTTGGTTGGAGCATGTAATCCCTTTACATTTAAGGTTATTGTTGATAGGTACTTATTCATTGCCATTTTTGTACCTGTGTTCCTCTCTGTCTCTCACTGATTTTCTTCCTATTCTTAAAACAGACCTTTTAGCATCTCTTGCAGAGCTGGTTTGAAGGAGATATATTCTTTGAGGTGACTTTTGTCTTGTAAGCTCCTTATTTAGCCTACCATTTTAATTGAGAGCCTTGCTGGATAAAGTAATCTTGGTTGCAGGATCCTGGTTTTCATTACTTGGAATATTTCTTGCCATTCCCTTCTGGCTTGAAGCATTTCCATTGAAAAATCAGCTGCTAGTCTTATCAGGGCTCCCTTGTATGTTAGCTCCTGTTTTTCCCTTGATGCCTTTAGGATTCTCTCTTTGTCTAGGAATTTTGCCATTTTAGTTTTGATGTGTCTTGAAGTGGGCTTCTTTGGGTTCCTCTTGATTGGGACTCTCTGTGTTTCCTAGATTTGTGTGACTTTTTCTCTCATCAAATCAGGGAAGTTTTCCATCAGTACTTTTTCAGATATTTTTCTATTCCTTGCTTTTCTTTTTCTGGCATCCTTATTATACAGATATTATTACATTTCATGATATTCTGCATTTCCCTTAACCTCTCTTCTTTCTTTCTGAGCCTCTTTTCATTTTCTTGTTCTTCCTGGGTGTTTTTTTCTTCCTTGTCTTCCAGTTCACTGATCTGATCCTCTGCTTCATCTGGCCTGGTTTTAATTCCTTCTACTGTGTTCTTCAGTTCAGAAATTGTATTCTTCATTTCCTCTTGGCCTTTGTTGATGGTTTCTATTTCCTTTTTCATGCTGATATAGTTTGCCATGAGTTCATTGTAGTTTCCCTATAGTTTTTGGTAATTCTCTGTGAGCTCACTGAACTTGCTGATAACCATTGCTTTGACTCAATATCTATAGTTGACTTGCCTCTATTTCATTTAGCTTTCTTTGTGAGCCTTCCCACTTTCCTTTCATTTGGGGGTTATTTCTTTGTCTTCCCATTGTTTGTTAGACTCTTCTCGTTAACCTCTGCTTCTTAAATTGATCTGTTATGACTCCATTTGCTTCTGGTATGAACTTCTATGGTAGAAGACTTGTGAGATTCAGTGGTGCAGTCTCCTTGATCTCCTGAGTTTGCTGGTCTTAGGCTATCATTTATGTTGGCTCTCTGTATGTATTTGTGTTTTGACTGTTGTTGGGTCTTTCTTTGGTGGGTCCTTCCCTCCAGCTGGTTAACTGAGGGTCACTCCATCCACTACATCTTGTATTCTGTTGTGTGGGTATGGACAGGTTGTGTTGAAGCTGGTTCTTCTGTGTGGTTTTGAGGCTTCTCTGTTGCTTTTGTTCAGTTGTTTGTTTTGGGTAATCTCTCCACCATTTAGTTATATTTGCAGATTGGTCGTGGGTTGAGGTTGTTGTTGATTCCACTCCCTTCTTCAGCTTCTTCTGTTGTTATCTGTTGGTGGTTCTTTTGTTGGTGGATTTCCTTTTCTAGCCTTCCTCTTTCAGGTATACTTGTGTTCACAGCTCCCACCTACTCTTTTTTTGTGACCAGTTGTAGGGGGAAGGCAAAGTGATTTAAGACAATGGGAGTGTTCTATGGTATTTAAAGTACCAACATGTAGAGAAGAGATAGGAGATCCTTTGGATATGTATAGTGTGAACCGTGATGCTTCACACAACTAGCCACTTTTTAGAAAGGGTGGAAAAAAGGTAAGACTCTTGTTGGGCGGGGGGAAGAACTGTGAGTTGGATCTAGAAAGCAGTGAGTTTGTGAGAAGACAGATTATGAGGTAAAGTGAGAGTAAAGAATAGTAGATAGGTGTAGTGTGAAAGAGAATAGAGTTAACCACCACAGTAATAAAGTTCAGGAAACAGTGATGTGAGCTAAGATCCGAGAGGGGTGCTGTGTAGTATTTACAAGTGTATGGAACAGCAATTATTTACAAGTAATTGAGCAACAATTATATGACAGAATCTATGTGATTTTAATAACCAGAATAGAAAATACAGGATGCAGAGTAGTGTGCTATTGGAACACAAGTGAAGTGAAAGATGGAAAATTACAAATACACTATGAATGAGAGAACAAGGGAAACCAGTCAAACAATGCAATTTAACAAACCAAGTGAAGAAGACTGAACAGAAAGAAAAGAAATACAAAAATACTAATAAAAGATGTAAGAATAATGAAAAAATAATAATACAAATATATAATAACCTGCAAGTTCTCTGATGTAGCAAAATGAAATTTGTCTCACTGTCTCAGTTGTTGCAATAATCCCCCTTTGGGTCTGACTCTGGTCTTTTCACAGTTCCAGGTTTTATTGTCTCACTTGTGGGAATTTTTTTTTTTTTTAAAGAAGGAAGAAGGAATAAAAAAAGAGAGAAAGGAAGAAAAGAAGGAGGAATAAAAAAGAAAGAAGAAGAGAGAGGAAGAAGGTATTTTAAAAAAAGCCTCCTGCTGGCTTTAAAATGTACACACCAGTTCTGCTGGTCTTCCTGCCTGCAGCAGGCTGAGGAGGGATTGGTTTCGCTTTTCTCCCTTCCTGAGCTGCACTCTTCACAGTTGCTGAGCCTCCATCCCAGTTCCTCAGTTTGCTGCTGGGCCCCTAGCTCCCTTCTTCACCCAGCCTACTCCTTCAGTCTACCAGTTGCGCTGTCCTTGAGGTACACCAATAAGGGGCAACTCACACCACCTTCTTGCTCTTTTCTGTCCTAGATGTTAAGGACTCTCAGAGTTCCTTCAGGGTAGTTCAGCCCCACCAGTGAGTTGTCTTTCTGGGGATTGCTGACACCCTGAGCCCTCCAGCTCTCATCTGTGGGGGCATCTCCACCCTCCTCTTAGAGAGCTAGTTGGCCTTGTAGGGCGTGGATGCCCGTTGCTGACACTGGGGATGCAGGTAAGCACCTCCTCTGCTGCTGTAGCAGGTGCAATGGGATTGGGCATGAGGTGCAACTGGGCGACGGGATCAGGTGGGCCCAGTTCCCAGGGCTGCCTGCATGAGAGCTAGGTCTCTGCTGCTGTGGTGGGATTGGTAGACACTGGGCCAGGGTTTCAGGCCTTTGGGTGTGAGTGAGCGGCCTCCACTGCTGCTGCGGCAGCTGCAAGGGGAGGGTTGGGCAGGGTCAGGTGTGTTGTGTTCCTTCCCCAGGGCTATGAGCCTGAGCACTTGGCCTCTGCTGCTGCGGGTCGGTGGGGAGGCACAGGAGGTGGGGTGGATTGCTGAGGGAGAATTCCCTAAATACCGCTGAGTGACTCTTTTTTTCTCTTTTTCTTTTAGAAAAATTCCTCCTATTCAAGCCTGCTATTCCAGACAAGCACCTGGACTCTCACACAGCCCAATTCTCCAACCAGACCAGGGACTCACTGGGTCAGGGTCTGTCATGGCCTAACTCTTCCCAGCTGGAGTCCACAGTCTCAGCGGGTGCACACCGCCCTTGTGTGTTTGCCACTTTGTCCTTATTCCTGCCCCCCTGTGACTTCAAGCATCCAGGTCCCTCCTGATGCTGCTCAAACCTTGTTTGGCAGGGGAGGGAGTCATTCACCAGGCTCTCTGCAAGGAGCTCTGTGGCAGACCCTGTGGGTGCCAGGCCTGGGGTTGCAGCCACCCTGGTCCCTGCACTGGTCCCAGGGACCTTATTGTCCTGAGGGTCTCTCCTTACAGTCTGATTTTTCAATGTCCTCTACAATTTTTGGCCTCCAATCTTCATTAATGCTGGGATACTGTTGGCTGTTCACTCTGTTCCTCAGAAGAAGGGCTAGGTGTTTCACCTGTGCACAGGGAGAAGTGGACTCTACTCCTACCTATCTCACTACCATCCTCAGGATAGTGTGTTTCATATCTACTATTTTCTTCATTGTTTAGCACTGTGCAGAGTTAGTTTTTGAAATATATTTCAAGAATGAATAAATTTATTAATATTAAAAGATTATTTTTCTGTTCTACATTTTTAATGAAATGAATTCTTGCAGTAAATGTGAATCATTTAAAATTACAAAGGAGAAATATTTTGAAATGTATCAATTCACTTGATACATAGAAAAATATTGCACAACTAGAAATTAAATGACTGCAAACTTAGTTGACTTATTTTTGCAGTTGAATTTTATGACATTGCTTTAGTCACTAAAGCAGTTGCCTGTCATTGTAAATTTGGCTAAATCTTCAACACCTTACATCAGCTAGACTAGTATAATAATACTGATGTTGCAAAAAGTGAGGAAAGGGTAATATTTACAGTTACTGAAAAACATTAGATGTGTCTAACATGCAGTGCTTACTGATAAGAAACTAATATATGGTAGGTGAACTTAAATTATAGAAGTAAAAGAAAATTACTTTATGGTTATAGCTCATATAAGCAGAAAGACAAAGACAGAAAATCTGTAGGTTTTTTTAAAGGAAGGAATTTATGATTCTGGGAGAAAATATCGGATGCTCCTAACCATGCAGTTCTTAGCGAATTTAACTTTTGGTTTATAGGATTAATCCATAAAATGCCATCATGTTTTATTGGTCAAATAATTGTGTTGAGGCTGTATTGTATTATCAATAATATCAATCTTCTTGCATTGGTAGCTTACTGGTAATAGCACGTAGGGCTGGGTAGATGGGTTGGGGTTTGGATGTTGCAGACGACAGGTGAGATGTGTATTAACTGTGCAGATCAAATGACTCTATGGACATTTTGGACAGGACCAAATTTCATGGACCTTTTGACATGTACTAAATGTCTCAATGGATGTTTTAGACAGGACCAAATATTCATTAATCCTAAGAGAGAGAGACAGAGAGAGAGAGAGAGAGAGAGAGCAAGTGCAGATATTGCCCTATTTGAGAAATATTCTTTAACATATAGGTTCCAATACTGTATAGGTGTTGGCTAGGACAACCCTCGTAGCTCCATCTGTCTCAGGCTGATATAACTGTGAGGTTAACTTATGTTCTTCACACAATTGCAGGTTCTGATCTCAGAAATGGCACACCTTTCAGGAATTACTGGGAAGCCAAGTTTACATGTCAGTTTATTAACAAGCACTCTACTTAACATAGCTATGGTTTAATTTCTATAAAACAGAGAAAAATAGGTAGAAAACCATTGACTGATTTTCTTCTGCCTGGAAATAGTAAAACTCTTCTCAAGATATGCAGGTTTGCCCTGGCTGGGTGGCTCAGTTGGCTGGAGTGTCATCCTGCGCACCAAGGTTTGCAATTTGATCCCAGGTTGGGCACAAACCTGGCTTGCCAGTTTGATCTCTGGCTGACTGGGGTGCATAAAGGGAGGCAACCAGTTGATGTTTCTCTCTTGCATCCATGTTCCTCTCTCTGCTTACCTCTGTCTCTAAAATCAATAAGCATATCTTCATGTGAGGGTTAAAAAAAAATATATATATATATACAGACTTGCCCTTTAATCAGGAAGAAAAGGAACCCTTTCATAGATGCCCCAGATATGGGACAGGTGTGGGAAAGTGGGAGGAGAAAGGAATATGGGAATTAGCTCTTGGGTACAGTTTCTTTGGAGACTGTGAGGGCAGCCTTTCCTCTCAAGGATGAGGAGCACAAACACCCATATCCTGTCTTTTTTTTTCTTTAGCACCTGGGCAAGCCAGAACAATGGCTTAAAGATTTTATATTTCTGTTTGTTTATTGTTTACAGGGAAAAGGACAGGTATTTTAAACCATGTGATAAAGGTAGTCAAACAGGGGTATTTTAAAATGCACGGCCTCTACAAAGTGAGGTTGCCATGGGAATTACTTATGATTATTCAAAACTAGGGTAACTACTCTGACAAAATCTTGCCTAAAGCATGCTTTCTTGTTTCCTGCGTCGCTTAAACACTCCTCCTACCCCTCAACTATTGTTGTCATGGTTTTATTTCCCTCTCAACTGTGATCTTTAGGTTCCTGGGACTCAGTATTTTCCCTGGCAAGAGGGAAATGCTTCCCTCTAGTGTAGTGCACTACACTGAGGACACATTAAGCAAAAGTTTTATTTTATGGTTCCTTTGCCATATTATAACAATCACTGATAAGACAGTCTATCACTTTTTAAAAATTCTTAACCATTCTTTGAGGAAAAATAGTCTCAATTTGTATAGCACAGTGCTGGAAGAATTTTTCACATAATGTGAAGTGCCTTGCTGTCCATTTGACACTAACCAGCATTTCCAAAAACAACTGAGGTTGTAATGAAAATTTCCTGATACTTTATTAAGGGATCTAATCTCTGTTCAGGATTTTTGTTAGTGTTTATATATTTTTGTTTTTCAGTGGCTTTAGGGTTTCTTAAGAAATGTGAAAAAGGCCTGCCATATTAAAAAATTAAAATACCAAACTGCTTTGTCTTTGATTTCTGCTTCCTTTAAATTCTTCCTACTGAAATTCATTAAGTAGAATTGTCTATTTTGGGTTCCCTGGCCCAATGGCACTAGACAAAGATGACAAATCCTAAGTATATTTATGAAGAACTCCAGGAACAGATGGGGACTGAAGGGAAAAGAGTGGATCCTGAAAAATATTGTTAGTTTGCTTTTCTGGCAACCTAAATAAAGTCAAAGCTTTAAGGATGGATGGCTGCACAGGTAAGTCTTCTTGTAGCTGCCACAATAGGGCAGTTGCCACTGAGATGAAGAGAAAATATGCTCTCTACATCTCCCTTTCTGCATTGGATCATGTACCCAGATCATGAAGTCTGTAAGGGGATAAACAATATCATTCCAACTGTGGTTAAATCTACATGGGGGCCCACTAGGCACATGGAATGAAGGGCAACTTAACCGTCGTTGATAATTTTCCTTGTATTGGACCATGTACTGTGTGCTTTAGCCAACTGATCTCATAGATTGGGGACTGCCAGGAGTCTTCAAAAATTCTGGTTTCTTTTAGATGCTGACTCACTTGGATACCACCAAGAAGCAATTGAGAAGCAGTATGTTGCCAGTTCATTATATTTTAGGAGATTATGAGAAAGCCTCAAGTGTAAGTTTACAAATAAAACTAAATGTTATCTTACTTTCAGTTAGTTAAAAATAACTGTTAAATGAGAAGATTTTAAAAAGCCACAATAATATAAGGACAATAAAGAAATCAGAAATGGCATCTAAAATTCTCTGAGTGTGGCCAGCACGGAGACCGCTGGGGCAGGATGATGGCGACCACATAAGAGGACACCAAATTCTCCTTGGACTCAGCCCCCAACCCTTCTCACCTTCCAAAAATATTTTAACCATTTTCTTACTTATTTCAAAACATGATGCTCAAAAATGTAAGAAACATTATGTTGCCTTCTAGAGAGAAAATAAATTTTCATGGGCTAAGATTTAATTTTGTGTTTCCAGTGGGAAAATATTATTAGGGACTTTAAAAAACCATGTTCTGGATTTTCCACTTTCAGCATAAATGGTATCAGCTTTCCACACTCTTCCTGGAGATAGCTGGTCACAGCCTGGGGGTTCATTGTACATCTTTGGATTAAAGTCTTTTGAAATAAATTTCATAAAGTAGACAATATGTGTTTCTAGTGTGTAAAATGCAATTTCAGACTGATTGGACAAAACCAGACTCTTACTATCTTCTCACCGGATTATTAGCTGTATGAACTTGTGTGTCCGTGCCCTGTACATATTTTATAATAATAATAATAATAATAATAATAAATAGTTTAAGTCTTTAAGGTGAGTTAAGAGTATTGCATGTGCATGTATAAGCATATATGCATTTCATAAATATTCGCTTAAAATTTAAAAGCAAAGAATAATTTTAGTTAAGACTAAATAAGAAAAAATATTTCAAAACACAGAAGAAAAATAGAGAGATGCCAATCATAGGGGAAATGGGGGGAAAAGAGTACATGTAAAAGTAATAATTAAACAAATAACAAATACAAATTTTCCTGACAGATATCAGTTTGCAACTTGAAAAGACTCCCCAATTTGGACAGTTCAAATGTTAAAGGACATACAAAGTATATCCCAGTAAGATTCTGAACTCTAAAGATATGCATAAAGTCCTAAAACTTCCCAAAGAAATAGAAAACCAACCAACCAGTCAGTCAACCACCACCACCACCACCAACAAACCTAATTACTTTCAAGTGAAAAAAATGACATAAGCATCAGAATTGTCATTTATAATCTTGGAGGCTATGACATAGAGCAATAATATCCATTGATGATTAAATGGGAGGGAGCTGGGGAGGGCTGGGGCGGTGGGTTGGGATGGGAGTAGAAGACTGATAACTGTACGAGAACAACAATTAAAATAAAAATCCATGAACAAGAACAGGTATATTGCAAAATAAATTATGATCATAATTGGAACAAAATTGCTAAACTACAGCAGAGAACAGAGGAATTGACGGTGGGGTGGTAAGGGGGAAATGTTCAAGTTTGTAGAGGAGATGGTGGAAAAGAAAGAGAGGATAAAAGCAAAGGTACTCTGAAAGTATAATCTTTATGGAGTAGGGGATAATGGAGAAACAGAGAATATGGGAGAATGAGAAAGTTAATATTGTATCTTTAAATGATAATAGAGAAATGTATATTTGATTATAAACAATAGAAAAAGGGCAGTAATTTTAAAGGAGTAAAAAAATGAATCAAGATTTAGAAAAAGAAATACTTGCAAGTAAATTAGATGCCTTTGCAAAATCTAGTCTTTAGTCTTCTTTACAAGCTCTGTTATTGATCTTTAATTTTCTAAAGGTAGAATATGAGATAATAATTCCCTATCTTATTTTCAAGTGATAAATAAATCAGAGTATGAGTAAGATATGTTTTTAGACAAAATTCCTGCGACGTAGTAAAGCACTCAATAAATGGCAGTTATTTTCACTGATTTTAGAGAAACTTGCTCTGATTAGTCTCCCCGGAGCATAACAACTGAAATAAGCATAGTTTCTTTTAAAAGGCAACATTTAGGCAACCATTAAAGCTGTGCTGAACCTTAGAGATGAGACCCCTTCCTTCTGCACATGAGAAAACGCAGGTTCGGGGAGGGTGCTGACCTATTTGAACTCATGTGTCTGCAACATGGCATGGGTCAAAAGATCACTGGTAGAAATGTACAATTTAAATTCATAAAATTAAAAAAATGTTAGATATAATGATTTCTTCTACAAATAAAATTTTCTTCATTATGATCCTGAAACCTTTTGGAACCTCACACAGTTATGTGGTTTTGTTCTCTAAAATATGTGCTTAAGAAAAAATTGGTTATCTGAGACAGTGGTTCTTACTTTTTGGTCAATGTATTTGTTATCCTCTATTGCAGACCGTTTAGAGTGATCACACGTTGAGGAAGAGGCTGATGGAAGGCTTCTTAAGAGGCAGCAAGTGTCCTGTTGCTGGCGATCAATAAACTGCTTCATAAAACTTTCCCTTTGCAAATGAAATATACATACATAAGCATTATTAATGAAATGGAACAAGTGATAGCATATTGCAATGCTGCATTTGCTTAAGCTACAATAAAGCATGACAAAGTTCATAGAAAACAAGACTTATATCAAGAAGGGTGGGTAGATTAATTACCAAATTAATGAATTTAGAGAAAGTTTTCTAAATCTTAGGCATTCCTGTTTTAAAACAGTAATGTCCCTGAAATAACTTTTAAGTAATAACATAAATTCGTAGTATTTTAAAATCCTATTTTGGTAATAAGATACTTTTTACCTTTTAAAGACGAATTAGTTCATCTCTCTGAACTTCTGTTCATCTAAAGAATCTCTGAAACATAACTTTGTATTTAAAGACTTAAAATAACTCAAAGAAACTTACTTCATCTGATCTCTAAAGCATAGTGAGAATTCAAACAACATATTTTCAAATAACAGATTTTCAAATAACCACTAATCTTGAATCTAACTTATACCTTTTTATATTTTGTATTTTCAAGTTTTAATTTAAAAAATCAGAAATGCAAATATATTTCTATTTAAATTTTAAATATTATTGTACCACATCTAGTCTCTTATTTTTATAACTGCCCCATAAAACTATTTTTAAAACTAGTTACATAAAATATCATATTTTATATTATTCCGATTCTGTTTTTAATTTTTGAGCTATAACTGGAAGAATTTTGTTTAATTTTTAGAAATAAATGTTTTAAAGCATCTTCTATGCAACTGCTTAACCAGAGGGTAAAGTGGTAGAAAATCAAATTGATATGAGGGGTAGTGTCATGGTTCTCCTTTTGAAAAGTGGAAGACAAATTATATTGTAATCAGACATGACATTCTAAACAAATGCCATAATAGTAGTATGGAAACCTGGCCAGTGGCATTTCTCTACTGACTTAAAAATAAAAAGGCCTCAGAGTCTATTTTATCCTACACAGTTGAGGGTCAGAGTTTGATGTCTATCTGCTCTCTCTGCAATCTTGAGCACCTTCGCCGTTACCTGGGAAGTCAAATCCCTGAGGAGCATCTGAGGGAGAGGCAGTGGGCAACAGCCCTCTTGCCTAGGCTCATGCACTTCCACTTACTATAATGACACTGCTCTTAGTATACTGCTTAAAGGGGCCAATGGTTTTTAAAACAGAGGTAGAGAGAGTAGAAATATAGAGAATAACTTTAAAAGTAAAAAAAAAAATCCACATCTATAGAAGTTTGAAAGTAGGGCTGAATCATATTTAAGATGAGTCTTTTACAGTGCATTTAAGATAAACAAGGTAATACTTTAATACCTGATTTTAGGAACGGTAAAATCTGAAGGAAGCTTTGAGATTTTCACCATTTGTGGTCTGTTTGGAAATTTCTCAAAGATTCGAAGGCGCAAAGGGAGCTTTTCTTTGGTGTCTGCATTTGCTTCACTTTGCTTTAACTAAAGAAAAAATAGAAGGAAGAAGTAAAGGTGGAAAATATGGCACGACAAATTACAAATTACCGAATTTTTAGAATCAAAGAAGCAATGAGTTGTTACATAAAAAAACAGTAGATGGCAGCAAAGCACTACCAAGTATATTTCTGAACCCTATCTATTTTCTCTGAGCACTCAAGCTCAGCACCAGGAAAACCAAACTAAACTAAATTAAACAAAAACTAAACAAGAAAAAAAAAAGAAGAAAAAATTTATGTGATTTTATTTCCAATATAAGCCCCTTTTCATATCGTTTTCCCCTGTTGAGTCATTTATCACTAATATAGTTAAAATTTGTTCTACAAATATGTACTAGAGTTATAAACCAAAAGAATAAAGAAAAATTCTAAATGGTAATATTTGTAAAGAGGGAAAATGTCAAGAAAATTGGTCATTTATTGTAGCAGATTAAAAAGAAAATCTCAAAATGAAAACAACACATTTGGGTCTTAAAGGAAGAATTTTCTATTTAGTTGCTTGGGAATTATTACATTATGTACTATTAAGGATTTCTGAAAGAAATGATTAGCAAATGGTACGTATATATGCATGCATACACATATTTTTCTATAAGATGGTTTTTATATATCTATAAACCAAGTTGCAGGGAAGCCAAAGCTTAACATCACAAACTGGAAGCAATGCTGAGCTTAGAAGACACCATAAGAATGGACGTGGCTGACAGAATTATGACCTGAAGAGTGACGTAGTGGCTTCTACACATTCATATTCTCCCTTTTTCCCCTGCCATGGCTGGCTTCTCTTGACTATTCCCCTCCTCCCTGACCTCTCCAAAGACTGGAATTCACCTCTCCAATGTCCACCTCACCTCCTGCCCTGACTCCGCAAACTGCATATTTGAATATGGATTCTGTTCTAAAAGTACATCTAATTCAGCCAGCCTTTTTAGTGTGGTTAGGGAAGCATGTTTCTTTTTAAAATTTTTTTTTAATTTATTGATTTTTAGGGAGATAAAGGGGGGGAAGAGAGAGACATTGATTTGTTGTTTCACTTATTTATACATTCATTGGTTGTTTATTGTATGTACCATGACTGGAGATCAAACCCACAATCTTGGCATACTGGGCAACACTCTAACCAACTGAGCCACTGGGCCAGGGCTAGGAAGCATGTTTTCAAAGCCACCAGCTTCTCATCCCTTGTTGAGTATGCTTCCTCTTCATAATTAGAATTTGTCTTGGGTTTGCAGAAAGATTGGCGTAAGAGTTCTTATAACAGGAAAATAGGTAGCGACTCTTATCTTGTACCTCCATATGGGGGATATTCCAACTGAACCAGAGAAAACATGAGGCTTCATTTTAGTGGAACATCCCAAATCCAATACAATATATGGGTCAGTTGTCCAATTGCTTGTGAGCTCAGAGTGAGATTATTTGTCTCATTACTAATTCAGAGAAACGTACCTTCTTATCATTGTATTACAAAAACTGTTCTAACATTTTTGTTTTATGTAATATAAACATCTTACTTTAACCATTCAAATGTCTTATTTCATTCTGTGGCTTATCTTTGGTTTCTTGTCTTAGCTGGTAATCTCACTTAGGGAAGGGGCCGTTGCTGCTCATTGCCTTCCTCCTTCTCTAAGTGGAACACTGAGCACAGTACGTTCTTGAAAAATGTAGTGGTTATGCTGATGGCAGTGATAAAGAATGAGCTCATTAGCTCCCAGAAGCCCAAGAAAAATGGCTAGCAACTACATTAAATGTAGGTGATTAGAAAAGTGATTCTGTACATAAACAAAGATATTCATGAAGAAGAGACATTTTCCAAAAGTTTACTGACACCACTAGGAGAAAAATATTTATCAAAGTAGAGTACACAGGAAAAAAAAGCAGTCAATAAGCTAAGTCAGACTGGAAATAAAGATAATTATATAAAGCCAAAGACAGGCTGAGAATATGGAGCAGAAATAAGGTATTTAGTTCATGCTAACACATTTATTTATACATTAATACATTCAAATCCCATAGGCTGGGTTCATTGATAAGTTTAGGGGATAGAAAAATAACTAAGCCAAAGCATTTGCCCTCACAGAGTCCACATTATAACGAACAGATGGTTATATAAAAAGATAATGACAATAAAATACAATAGCTACTCTAGCCAAGATATAAACAAAGTGCTGGGAGTACAGGGTGAGGAGCAAAGAGAGAAATAAAAAATTGAAGGTGCTACTTCTACTCTCAGATATTTCTTGGGCAGCAGAATGGCTACGCATGATTGTGTTAGTCAACATTGGGGTTCCAAATGTACCAAGACTGGTATGGATATTTTATGAGAATTAAATGTCTTCAAAAGACACAAGAACAAATGTTACATTAATCAGGACATGTTATCAAAACAATAACATGAGATTCTTTTCTAAAGAACCTCTATGCTTATCCATTCCCTCAATCCCCACCAGTGCTTCCCTAGTCAAAGATACCACCTGGGCTACTGAACTCTCTCCTGGGGTCTTTCCATCTAGTTTGGTTCCTTCTAATCTGTTCCCTATGCTATGGTCTTAGTAACATTCACACCTTCTGGTTTAAACCCTCCAATGGTGTTTCATTGCTCTTAAAACTCCCATTTGTTCTTCGTCAACACCTGATTGGTCACTCCCTACTTGTCCAGCCTCATCTGGCCCTCTTCCTACACTATAGTTACATAATCTTCTTCCAGTTTCTCAAAATTGTCTGGACCCCCTGCCTCAGAAACTTTGCACATGTTGGTCTCTCTGTTGGGAGCTTCCCTTTTCTCCTTTCTTTCTTACTCTTCATTAACTTCTTGTTCTTCTGATTTCAGTTCCACTAGCAATTTTTCAGAGAAGCTTTCCCTGCCCAACATGATCTGTCTCACAGCATATTGGGTTGGACCAAATGACTGTTTGTGTAGGTCAAAGCAGTTAAAAATAGGCAATTTCTTATGGCTTAATCTATACATATTATATTAGGTTCCCAGGACTGCTGTAACAAATTGCTACAAGGTTGGGATCTTAAAGTAACAGAAATTTCTTCTCTTAGAGTTCTGGAGGGTGGAGTTCCTAAATAAAAGCACCGGAAAGTCCATGCTCTCTCTGAAGGCTCCAGGGAAGAATTCTTTCCTAAGTTTTCCCAGCTTCTCAACAGTGCTTGTTGTTTCTTGGCTTGTGGGTGCATCCCTTCAATGTCCGCCTCTGTCATCACAATGCCTTCTTGACTGTGTGTTTCTATCTGAATCTCTCTTTTCTCTTACAAAAACATCAATAATTGAAATTAGGGTTACCCTAAACCAGTGTGATCTTAACTGATTACATGTACAAAAATCAGATTTCCAAATAAGGTCCCATTCTGAGGTTCTGGGTGCACATGAATTTGAGAAGGACACTATTAAATTCTCTTCCTATAGCATTTTTGAAATCATAGCATGTGACCATTTGAACACTCTATCTCTTTCCTGAAACTGTAAATTCTGGGAGGACAAGGATCATGTGAGGGCTTTTCATTATTTCATATCCACGCCCACCATGATTTTGACACAAAGTTAACAAATATTTGTTGAATAAATGATTATACTGCTCAGGTATTTATTTCAGGCAGAACTAAGCTCTCCAGCAGATAACTTGGAAAAACAAACAAACAAACAAACAAACAAACAAAGAATTTTAGGTATATCCTGAAGGGTGGAGAAATAAGCAGAAAATATCTATTTACTGATTAAGTTAATATGTTTGTGTGGAATGTAGGTGTTCCTAGATTCACAGAAGAGACTAAAATTTGACTCTATGTCATTTAGTCTGAATTTACATATGCCATTGATGAACTTAATGATGAATGTTTAGAATAAGTGTAGACATAAAATTTTATAATAGTAATCAAATATATAAGAATATACTGTTTAACATATGTAGGTTAAGAGTATTAAAAAATAATCACATGCCCTGGCTGGTGTGGCTCAGTGGATTGAGTGCCAGCCTGCTAACCTAAGGGTCACTGGTTTGATTCCCAGTCAGGGCACACACCTGGATTGTTGGCCAGGTCCCCAGTAGGGGGCACTTGAGAGGCAACCACACATTGATGTTTCTCTCCCTCTCTTTCTACTTCCCTTCCCCTCTCTAAAAGTAAATAAATGAAATCTTAAAAAAATCACTTTACCTATATTTTTTTTAATAAAACTTACTCTAATTTGTATCAGAGTTACTTATATTCCTCAAAGTTTGTATGCTCCTTAGGGGACAGATTTCATTTTTTATTTACCTTTCTAGGTTAAAGAGAGTAAAAATACAAGAACTGTTTGTGAATAAGTAAATTAGAATTCAGCATTAGTTGATCATTGCATGGTAAAAGTTCAAAGAGCAAATGAGAAGCTGTTTGTAATGACTCAGAAGGCTCTTCAAGACCCTGCAAACCCTTTTCCTGAGTATGAGGCATTGCTATTCCATAGAGGTTTAGAAGGGCCAGATAAAATTTTGAAAGTTGAGTCGTTGCTCAAATGGTAGATCTCTCTACTAAGCCACTAAACAGAATCTCCTGCAAGCAGGATGGGGCTTTTTTTTCTGAACAGAAGTTGTGAATTTCACAACATAATGTTAAGTGACGGAAGCCAGACAAAATAAAAGAGTATGTACTGAATGATTGCATTAACAGAAAGTTAAAAAAATAAAAACCAAAAAATGGGCACCACTATTTCAGCTGTTTAGTTTTAGGAGAGTGGTTATTCAGGGGTGGGTGTGAAGCATAACTGGAAGGGTGTGTGGAGAAGGAGCTCCTAAGTGGGCTTCAATATTTTTTAATCTGTGTTTTTGGTGTGTTCAGTTTGTAAAAATTTAGCAAAAAGTCTCTTTCTATACAATAAATTATAGTACAGTAAAATGTTGCTTTTCTTAAAGGGCAGATGATGTAGTGGAGCAAAATAATTTAATCCTTATTCACTGCTATTAATCACCATAATCTTGTTCATTTATCCTTCCTCATTTCATGATTATGATTAAGATACAAAAAGAGAAAAAAAGAGAAAAGAGCAAGATTAATGTCTGTGTGTGTGTGTGTATGTGTGTGTGTGTGTAGGGGTAAGAGGTGGAAGACATGAGAAGGTTGAGGCAAACAGGGTATAAAGAAATAGTTCACAGTACTTTGAAACCACTGTAAAGTTCGCTTAATATGTAATAAAATGGTATTTCACTTTTACCCAAATTTTTCCCTTTTTTCCTTGTAAGCATTTTCCAAGATTAAATTTACTTTGATGGCAATCAAAGTAATCATATGGACTATAAGAACTGGATAATAATTTAAGATCTTTATACTGTATTGCAAAAGCAGACCTAACACATAGACATTTTAGTTGTAAATGTCCATGATAATTATTTCAAAAATCATGATTCTTGAATGGAAGGAACATAATGCAGAGAACCCCAATATTTTATTTTTTATACAGAAAAAATGAATGTAAAGAATGGTAGAAAGAAATGGCTTCAACTGAGCATGAAGTCTGGCTGCAACAGATCAGATGATCACTTTGTAAGAGACTCACATGGGTAAGAAAAGCACACTTTCAAAAAAGAAATTGAAATCAAAGAAAATAATTTCAAACCTTGAGCTTTAAAAAAAGATAAATTAAGTTCAGTGTTATTCTCTGGCTCAGCATCTGTCTTGCTGAGATATCATTACCCATTGGGTGGCTGAAAGCCTTTTGCTTTACTGTGTTTCTCCAGGGAGTTGGGTTTAATTGCTCTGAGTGACACGTACCCTGTTTTGCCTCATCACTTAGATCTTCCATTTTTCAGCCTGTGCTTTCTTCTGTTAAAATATTCAAACATTATTCAGTTTCAGTTCCTTTCTGAGTGCTGTAACAAATAACTGAGTTGAAGGATTACACTAATTTTTTAAAAAAATTTTGGTGTGATTTTACTAACAGAAAACATTTTAAAAACATTCTAACTTATCAAAGAGTTCTCATTTTAAAAACCAGTCCATGCTAATTTGAAAAATGTGTAAAGATCTGTAGGTGAATGTGATTGCAGAGTATTTTTTCACTATTCAATTTATGAAAACAACCATATTACATTTGATATGGAGAAAGGAGTTCTTCTTTGTACCTCAGTAAATTAAGGCAGAATTCTCTCTGCTCCTTTATACAATGGATTTTTTTTTTCTGGATTTATATATGACACAGTGATTCACAATTGAGTATCTTCTTAAAGCATAAGCTACTATTTTTTCAACAAAGTTTCTCTTGTTATTTTGCCTATGTGATTTTACAACCCAGATTGCATAGCTTCTATGGGGTGAAAACAGATGGGCTATCCAGAGAAATGATCAAACGTGTTGGTTTTTATTAATATCCCTATGTTACTATAAAGCCTTGATGTACAAATATAAAGAATATCCCTCACTAACCTTTTGAATCCCATAGTTTCTTAGAGGGAGGACCTTCTCTTTTTTTGTTCTGGGCAAAGTTCTGTTCAGCCACATTATTACTTGCAAGACAATACTGTACCCTACAGGTGGCAAACACAGGGGCAGCAGTCCTAACCTGCCCTCCACATTGTTCCTACCTGGTGGCAGTGCTGAGCTCTCGCTTAACTGTTAAGGAGTAGTTGCATTTACACAGTCCTAAAATTACATTCAGCCCTTTGAAAGCAGCTGTGAGGCTGATGTGGCCCCGGGTGAAAATGAGTTTGACAAACCTGCAGTGTACCCTTTAAAAATGTTTCCATTCAAAAGTGTTTATGTTGTTGATGTTTTCCCTGTTCTACAAGTTTTTTTTTTTTTAATAAATCTGGTCCTTGTAAGGTCAAATTGGGGTTTAATGAATGTAAATTGGAGTGCTTATTTTTTCATTTGCGTATGAGCCATAAGAGACGCATTTTTGTGTAACAGCCGGCACCCCCAATTGTTCCAAGTAATTTCATAACTTCAGCTGTTTAATGGCATGTGGTGGTTCCTTTTCCACATCTCTCAACTGACTCAAGAGCTGTTATTCATTCATCTTCACAACATTCTCATGGAGGAAATGGGGAGAGGTGGGATGTTCCTGGAGGAGCTGGTACTCTGGGGAACTGAGTGTCAGTTCTGTGCTTCCTGGTTTAGGAGGCCAGCAGAATACTCATGGGCTCTTCATTTTCACCATCCTCTGACATCTCTAAGATGTACATGAAATATTCACTTTCATGTTCTTGTAAGATCTTGTTAAAACCTAAGGTCTTATAGGCTTTATATGTCCTTCAGAAGGGTACTTCACACAACAATGTAAATGATATTTACAACAAAGCTAGGCTAGCAAAAATGCTAATGAGCTGGTAAGATGGGGAAAGAAAAGTATTGAAAAATTAGAATATAAAATCATGTTGAAAATACAGTTTTCCTCATATTATTTTCCCTTAAAATCCTATAATGAAATTAATGGTTTTAGAGACAGTAGTAATGAATACAATTTTGTCTTTGTAAGTTTTCTCTTCTAGGTCCAAAATGCTCTATTTTATATTATATCTTCATTGTATTATTCAACTGACACACACTTGTTCCCATTAGGGAGTTAACTGAGTCACAGAAACATGTTCATTATGATAAAAATGTTTTTTTTTCCTTCACTTCAGATGAAATGTACACAAGGTGCTTGGTTCTTATTATGAGATGAATATTTTGTAATTAATAGGGAAAAAAGTCCATAGCAAAGGGAATTCAGAATATACAGTGCTCTCACAAAATTGTACTCTCTGTTTTGACTTAGAAAACATAGGAGACAATATACTCTAAGTAAAAAAGTAAGAAGATATAAATTTAAATTTGTGTTCAGTTTTTATAATCTCTCAACCACTCTGGATTTCAATGTTCTCAAATGAAAAATGAAGGTCTTCAAATTCTTTTATATAAATGCCAGATACATAAGTGAGATAGCATATCGCCTGCAATTTGAATTACTCAAGGGAAATATACTATAAAAAACTAAAGCTATCACTATGCTACAGTAACTGGTAGTTCTATGTGAAAATGATCTCATCTCAGTGAGTGGAGATAAATGAAGAGGTCAGGACATACAGGGTGGGACAAAAGTAGGTTTAGAGTTGTTTGTATGAAAACATACAATAATTAATAAATTAAAATATACACATACATTGTGTTTTACGTACTCACAGCTGTAAACCTACTTTGCTCCACCATGTATGTGCTGTTTCCCATTTCTTGCCCTTCACTATGTTTGATTGATTTATTTTTTCATTTCTTTATTTAAAAAAAAAGAAAATAGACAGTAGCAAGCATTTCTCTTGATCATGTGTCTTTCCCTATTCTCCATGCCTTTTCAAACTTGTTTCTTAAAAGAGTTGCTTATGCTCACCATCAACGCTATTTGTCTACACTAACTTCCACCCTCTCTGGTCTCAGGTCTCTTCCCAGCACCTCGGTGGGTCTGCCCTTGCCAGTCACCAACATTTCCCATGTTGCTCAATCCAATGGTCACTGGGTCTTCCAAGTTTTATCTCCCTGTCACTCCTTAAACACTCTTAACTGGATTTCCATTTTAATGTTGTATCTTTAAATTCATCTTTAAGAACACCATTAAAAGAAATATCATCATGTTTCTGGTTCTTAAAGTAATTCAAGGATGGTAAATGGAAACAACTGTACTTGAACAACAATAAAAAAAGTGAAAAAAAAAAAAAGAAAATGCTAATCTTCTTAGTGTGGTGTACAGTATCTTTTAGTGCCTTGCTTTTTAGATTCTGGTTTGTGAGTCCTTCCCACATGTTTGTGCCTTTGAATATACTGTTCCCCTGCCTGCAATATACTTTCCTTCCACCCTTAATTAACTCATACATTCTTCAAATATCATTTCCTCTATGAAGATTTCTCAGAATAAAAACAACTGGTAGTTTACATAGCAAACATGCTACATATTATGCTGAATGTTTTGCATTGCTGATATTATTTAATCCTCAAAACATCCCCCTGATGCAGTGTGGTTCTTTCTGCCCATACTCAGGTCCAGCAGAGGAGGCCCAAAGCTATAGATCACTGATGGTTCCAAACAGGTGCAGGGCCTGTCACAAGAAGCATCTGGCAAAGCTCTGCACCAGAGTCTTTGTAGATCACAAAATACATAGAAACAAATACAAAGAAGCAGCCAAAGTGAGAAAACAATGAAATGGACCCCAAATGAAAGAACAAGAGGATTCTCCAAAAGAAGAACTAGATGAAATGGAGGCAAGCAATTTACCAGAGAGTTTAAAGTAGTGATTATAAGGATATTCAATACCATGAAAAAAGGCATAGAAACAAAAAGAACCTGTCAGGAAAAAAAGAATGCAATATCTGAAATAAATAATACACTGGAAGGAATAAACAGTAGGTTAGATGAGGCACAGGATAGAATCAGTGATTTGGAAGACAAGGTAGAAAGAAACACCAAGGCAAAGCAGCAAAAAGAAAAAAAAAATTAAAGTGAGGAGAGCTTAAGAAACTTTTTGGACAACATAAGGCATAACAACATCCACATCAGGGGAATAGCAGAAGGATAAGAGAATGAGCAAGGAATGGAGAAACTACTTGAAGAAATGATGACTGAACTTCCCTAATCTGGTGAAGGAAAAAGACACACAAGTCCAAAAATCTCACAGAGTCCCCAACAAGTTGGACTGAAAGAAGCCTACAACAAGACACATCATAATTAAAATGACAAGGCTTAAAGACAAAAAGAGAATCCTAAAAGATGCCAGAGAAAAGCAGGTAGTTACATGTAAGGGAATACCAATTAGACTGTCATCTGATTACTCAACAGAAACATTTCAGTTCAGAAGGGAGTGGCATGAAATATTCAAGCAGATGAAAAGTAAGTACCTATAACCAAGGCTACTTAACCCAGCAAGACTATTATTTAAAACTGAAAGAGAAATAAGGAGCTTCCCATTCAAGAAAATGTTAAACTGGTTGTTAACACCAAACCCGTTCTGTGACAAATTTTAAAGAGCTTACTTTAAGAAAAAGAAAAAAAGGAAGAAAAAAAAAACAGAAGAAAAAAGTCTAAATAAAATGGCATTACGTATGTATCTACCAATAATCATGTTAAATGTAAATGGCTTAAATGCTCCAACCAAAAGACATGGGGTAGCTGAATGGATAAGAAAACAAGATTCATATATATGCTGCCTCCAAGAGACCCACTTCAGATTGAAAGATACACGGAAATGTTGGATATAAGTATTGCTCCCCTAAAAGTAAAGGGATGGAAAAGATATTTCATGCAAATGGAGAGGGAGAAAAAGCTGGAGTAGCAATACTTATATCCAACAAAATAAACTTTAAAAGCAAGGCTACAGTAAGAGACAAACAAGGATACTACAAAATGATGAAGGAAACAATCTAAGAAGAGGATATAACCCCAGTAAACATTTACACACACAACATAGGAGCACCTAAATATGTAAAGCGAATCTTGATGTACATAAAGGGAGAGATCTACAGAAACACAGTCATAGCTGGGGATTTGGGCACCCCATTGAATTAGAAAGGGAGATCTTCCAGACTGAAAATCAACAAGGAGACAGTGCCCTTGAATGGCACACTAGATGAAATGGGTTTAATTGATATCTTCAGAGCATTTCACCCCAAAGCAGCAGAATTTACATACTTTTCAACAACACATGGAATGTTTTCTAGGATACACCACATATTAGGACACAAAACAAGTCTCAATAAATTTAAGAAGACTGAAATCATATCAAGCATCTTCTCTGACCACAATACTATGAAACTAAAAGTCAATCACAAGAAGAACACTGAAAAGCACATACAGACATGTAAGCTAAATAACATTTTATTAAATAGTGAAGAGGTGTACAATGAAATCAAGGAAGAAAGCAACAGATTCCCTGAAACAAATGAAAATGAGAACACAACAATCCAAAATCTGTGGGATATTGGGAAAGCAATCCTAAGATGGGAAATTCATAGCATTATAGGCTATGTCAAAAAAAAAAAAAAAAAAAAAACCAAGAAAAAGCTCAAATAAAAAGAACAATGAACAGGGCTGCCTTAAAACCTTTTACTAAAGAAACTATTGGCCTGGGGCATAACTACCACCATGACCTGCATAGTTAGAATTAATGATAAGATCACTCTGTGAGATTACTTTGCTTACAACCCCTTTTTTTCATCCACAAGACTATGCAATCATACTTAGTACAGGCAATATCTACTGATGAATGCTAAATTTAGTATGTGAAAGTTTAAGGAGAAATAGGGTATTTGTATGGCCTAAAAGTATCTCCCCCCATAATTATTATTTTTTACTTACTATGATGATTTCAGCGCATGTCTATAACTTCTTTGATACTTTTTCCTCTTAGGAGATACTACTTAATTCTTCTCTCCTTAAGTGTTGGCCAGAGTTAGTGGCTTGATTTAACTTAACGTGTAAGAAAAGGAAAACACTAGCAGACACACCTTACTCAAGTGATTGTTGTTAACATCACCAATATAGAGGCATATTGATGGCATGTACCCCTGGTATGATGAGATGAGCATATCATCTTTATGGTATTTGTTCAAAAATTTGTAACCTCAGTATAATCATGAGAAAATACCAAACAACCTCTAATTGAAGGATACTCTATTAATTACTTGCCCAGTGTTCTTTAAAGCTGTCAAGGACATTTAAAACAAGGGAAGTTTCAGAAACTGTCACAGATAAGAGAAGCCTAAGAAGACATAACAATGAAATATAATGTGGTATCCTGTAACAACAAAAAAAAGACATTCATGCAAAAACCTGGGAATTCTAAATAACTTTTGCATTTCAGTTAAAAGCACTGGCCAAGGTTAACTTCTTAGTTTTTTATAAATGATTGCATGGTTACTTATGATGTTAATACAGGAAAGAACTGGGTCAAGGGTATATTGGAATTCTGGGCTCTCTTTTCAGTTCTTATCTAAGTTAAAAATTATTTTAAAATAAAGTTCTTTTTAATAAGATAAGAATTTTCTGTGATGGTAAACTGTAATAACACAACACATAAACACATATACTGGCTGTTGTGTTGTCTTGTTCAAATGCACATGCATCTGTGAAGTTTTATGCCATGAATATATTGTATGGAATTTATAGTTACTTATGCTTTTTTGATCTTGAAAAGTTGGGACATATGATTCATCAGGAGCCAAATCAAAAGTTTTTATGATTTTGTTTTTAATAGAAAAGTATGATGTGATTTGTCATTTCTCCTCATGTTTATCAGTAATAATATGAGTATAACTCCCTGAAATTGGAGGTATTTGTTGTGCTAGTTAAAATGGTTGGTTCAACAATAAAAAAAAAGCCTTAGAAAAGAACAATAGGGTAATAACAAATATCACAAATAGGGACACTTTTGCCTCTTTATAGGACACCATTGATGTTGTCTTTTGTGTTCTTCATCTCATCACCATCCATTGTGTTATTATTGCCTTACATATATAAATGCACAGTATGAGGCCATGTCTTACATGTATAAATGTACAAAGAAACCTGCCCTGAGTTAGAAATTGTCATCTTACTAGGAAAAAGATACGAGAAGCATAGAGGAAGATGTGGCTAACTCAGGTGACTCAGGTGGGCGGCAGGTTGGCAAGACATGTCAAAAAATGATTAATAAAACTTTGTTAGCAATGTGGGAGAAATATCCCATATAAAAGAAATAGCAGATACTAAGTTGCAGAAGTAAATGTCCCTCTATTGCTTGAAAATGTTTTCATGAGGTATACAAGTGTTTAGAAACTCAAGCTCCGGAATCAGAAAGATTGTGCCAAATCTCAGTTCTGCCACTTCTAGCTGCATGACCTCAGGCAGCTTCTTAAGCTATTTGGACTTCAGCTCCTTCATCCATAACATGTTAGAATATGGAGCTAATTATGTTGTTACAAGGCCAGCTATAATAACACCAGTCCCAGGGGAGGATCAGCTGAAGTCTCACAGCTCCCAGAGATTCCCCCTAAATTGTTAAGCTTAATCAATGATATAGCCTCAAGCTGTACTCAGCAGCCTGGCTTAAGCTCCACAGGATGGGGCAGAATAATTCCGGCAGGTGAGCTATTGGTTCCACTCAGGCTGATGCCACTTGGAGGGGAGTTTCTCTGCTCAAGAAAGATAGCCTCTATAATATGGGGAATGACTCTGTGCAGGGATCCTGGCAGCTGTTCCTTCAATTCCCTCACCAGAGCCACCAGTCTACTCTGCCCTGTTTCTGCTGGAGTGCAGGGTAAGTGGCTGCCATCAAAATTTTTTGTGTTGACCCTTTAAGAGGCTCTCTTCATTTCTCGTCATCTCTCACTGGAAAACAGAAACCCTGCTGTTTTTCACAGCCAGATGTTATCTGGGTTCCTTTCTTGGCTCTGGTGCTCTAGGCTGGGGAGCTCAGCTTGAGGGTTTAGACCCCACACTTTTCAGGGGGAAAGCCCTGGCTGCTGAAATATCCCTCCAGAACTTTAGCTGCTGCTCATGAGAGCCCAGGCAGCCCTCTTGCACTACCTCCACATTCTACCAGTCACGTTGTGGTGCAGGTATTTCTTCTGTGTTTGTAAGGCTTCTCTCCAGCTAGTGTTCAGTTGATTATTCAGGATAATTTCTCTATAATTTAGTTATAATTCCAGATTGGTCTGGGGAGGTTAGTGTAGCTTCCACTTACTCCCCTGGCATCTTGGGTTCCATTTTTCTTCTGCATCTAGGTTAACATGCCTTTGAAATACTAGTAGTAATACCCCTTGAGGAGGGGGCTAGTATTTATTAAGAAAGTACATAATCTTGTTGACTACCCTGTAATCCAATCCCCACTTTGCTTTCTCCAGCCTTTCTTATGGTCTCTCCTTAATTTCAAATACTTAAAAGAAGCTGCACAAGTATTTTTCTGGAGCATTTGAAATCTTGCTCCTTGGCATATGTTGTCTTTTTGTCTCAAATACACTCTTCTAAAAGTTCAAAATTCTCTACAGGTTTGGGCATTTCTTACATCAACAGTTCTAATGGTGGTTTTCTATGTCTCCCCATTTATTCTATTTTTTTATTTCTCTGCCTTTATGATTTGAAATTATTCTGTGAAGAAGAGTTGTCCTTTCTGCTATGCTTTTTATCCAATCATTTATTTATATATAAGTATGCCTTTTGGCTATTTAGCATGTTTTATTTATTTATTATTTATTTATTTTTAAATTATATATTAATGACTATGCTATTACGGTTGTCCTGATTTTTCACCCTTTGCCCCTCTCCACTCAGCAGCCCCCACTCCTCAGGTGATCCCCCAACCATTGTTCATGTCCATGGGTAATGCATATAAGTTCTTTGGCTACTCCATTTCCTATAATGTCCTTTACATCCCTATGGTTATTCCATAATTACTCATTTGTACTTCTTAATTCTCTAACCTCTTCACCCATTCCTCCACACTCCTTCACATCTGACAACCATCAAAATGCTCTCTGTATCCATAACCCCATCTCTGTTCTTGTTTGCTTAGTTTATTTTTTAGATTCAATTATTGATAGATATATCTTTTTTACCATTTTATTGCTCATAGTTTTGATCTTTCCCTTTTTCTTAAATAAGCCCCTTTAACATTTCATATAATAATGGTTTCATGATAATGTACTCCTTTATTTTTTTCTTGTCTGGGCAGCTCCTTATTTGCCCTTTGATTCTAAAGGATAGCTTTGCTGGGTAGAGCAATCTAGACTTTAGGTCCCTCCTTTTTGTGACTTAGAATATAGGATATAATCCAATACTAATTGTTCCTGTTTTGGCCACTGGGAGCTCTTTCAATTGGATCCTCTACACTATTGAGATATCCTTATCTTGTTTCTTTTAAACCTCTTCCCTGCTCTCTGGTTCCATAGAACACTGAAGTCTCATCTTGTGTCTTCCCTAACTCAGCTCCAGAATTAGCCATTTCTCCAAAGAGTGTTGATTTGTTTTATTGGATAATGGTATGTGAAAATGAAAGTCCTGGGCAATGGATTTGCTTGTTACAGCCATCTATGTATCTATCTACCTATATGAATGTGAATATGTATCCATCCATGCATCATGTATCTCTATACATCTGTATCTCTGTATTATACATATATCTATTTATCTACCTGTATATCTATGTATCTATATATCTGTATCTATTGTATCTATCTATCTTAAAATAAAATAAAAAATAAGCTGAATTTATACTGATATTCTTATTTCAATCTAGCACCACAGGGTTTATTCTGGCATCTCCCCTTTATTTGTAACTTCTTTCTAAGACAGTTTGAAATATGGTTCTCACTATCTACTATAAATTTCCCTATTTATTCCACCTTAATATACATATAATTAAGTATCATTGATGATATTTATTATAAAATAAGTACCATATTTTAAATTTGAGGTAGAAAAGACACATACTTTGCACTTGTTTCTATATTCGGGTCTTGAACTTAAGGTGACAGCTGTGTTCTGTCCACTTAAATAATTCCTTTTCAGGAAACAATCATGCATTTTCCAAGTATCATTCTTGAGTATGCTTGTGGTAGATTGTAGAGTTGTTTAATTTTGTATACTTTGATAAAAAGAGCCTATTAGATGCACTAAGAAAATTCACATTAATCAACATATTTTATGCAAACAACTTGGAAATAGGACTAACATCAAACAAAATAACATGCATATATATTTCATACTTCCAAGAAATAATCTGTCATTCTCTTTTTTAATATCAGAGTAAAAATTGTTCAATAGAGAATATCTGACAAGCCCCATTCCCCACTGTGCTCACTGCTGAGCAAGTACAGGGAATAAAGTACAAGAAAAGGTCAACAATGAAATCTTTGTCTCTCAGAAACAGGGAAACAAAATTTTAAATAAAGAAAAACAGACTGGTCACTGTTCTTAGATAAATTCCATGACTTTCTGACCATCTTTAGTTACTAAAATCAATAGAGCCACACTGTGGCTGGTGTGGCTCAGTGGATTGAGTGTGGCCTGTGAACTAAAGGGTCGCTGGCTCAATTCCCAGTCAGGGTACATGCCTGGGTTGCAGGCCAGGTCCCCAGCTGGGTATGCATGAAAGGTAACCACACATTGATGTTTCCCTTCCCCTCTCTCTAAAAAGTTAAATTAATTTAAAAAATAAATAAAAATCAGTCTAGTGTCATCCAGTCTCATATCTGATTTATACCTCCTCCAAATTTCTGCCCCACTGAGCTACAAGGTGTGAAATATGGCCACGAACTGGGAAAGAAACACGGTCTGTTCTTTCATTGTTGCATATCTCCTTTTTTCTTTGTTAACAGGACTAATTCATTTTTTTTCTCATATAAAATTAGGTGGTAGCCTCATCTCTCTCTTTTTTTGTGTGTGTAGCTCCTTCAGAGTGGAAGGTAGGATTGAGAGTTAAGAAAAGAAGGGATCATCTTAAGAAGGCAGACAAATTTCAGAGTGGTCCTCTTTGTGTTTGACTTGTTCAAAGTTGATGACTTTCTGTAAGGCTAACTGGCATTGTGAGGCAGTCAGAAATATGAAATTTTTACCTAAAAGGATTAATATAGGCTAGCTGACCCAATCAGATCTTTTCTCTTTAGGGGATAAAATGAGACAGAGAGTGGTGATTATTTGTAACAGAACCAAAAGTCAACATTTACATGGAGAAAAAGAGTAACATTATCTGCATTACTCTAAGAGCAAAGCACCAGCAGTTATAACCTTTTCTCATTTCCTACATCTAACTGGTCAATAAATCCTCTCCTCTCTTTTCCTTCCTCTCTGTTTCACCAGTCCGTTATGTTCCTTCATCTCTGTTTCCTTTATTGAGGCTGTGATCAGTCTGCCTCACAAATTGGTTCTTTTATCTTTGGCCTAGGTGCCCTTCAGTTCATTTTACACACTGAAGCTAGGATGTAGAAAAGATTATGTCATTCTTTGGCTTAAATGCCCTCCACATACTATCTAAATGCTTAGTGCTACTCACACTGTTTAATCTGTTGGTCCTTGCTTATTTTCCCAGCACACCATTTTCTCCCTTGTTCTATGATTGACCCACAGTGAGCTTCTAGTGGCCTTTAAAAAAATCACTGTACTTTTTCTTCCCTAAATAAAAAGATTCTTATTCCCTTTATCTTAAGTACTCTTCCTCATGTCACCTGCTTCCAACCCCCTTCACCCAGATAGGCATTACTCGACCTTTAGATTTCAGGTTGTACCATAAATGTAAAAAAATCTCTGATTTCATAGTCTATGTTAGATGTGTGTTCTGTGTACTCCCCAAACCTTCTGCTTTACTTGTCACTTTCTCCCACCAGCTTCCAAGCTATTTGAAGGCAGGAACAATGTTTTGGATATCATTATGTCTTTTGTCCCTAACACAATATATGATGCCACAGTATATGAGAATTTAGACCCTGGGATTACAGAATGGGTAGTAATATGCCAACTATAAAAAGAATACTTCAGACAATCTCAGCCTCATGTTATTACATATTTAAATCATACAATCCTCCTTCCAGACAACCCACACTTATTCCTGGCTCACTAAGCTATGTTCTGATTAGAATTTGGCCTCCAGTCTATACCCTCAGAGAGGGAACATATTGATTCACAAATCTAAGCATCTCATTCACTATACTTTCTAGACATGCATTTCATAATGAATGAATGTCTGGTTCTCTGATCAGGTACTGTGGCATCTTTTGGTGAGGACACTGGTTTAGAGTTTGAGAGCCCATGTTATCCCAACTCAGTCACTTAAAAGTTGTGTGAATTTGGGCAGGGATTTCCTTCCATGAATGTTAGTTTCTGTGTCTTTAATAGTCAGATTAAATTAAATAATTTAATATGAAGTGCCTTGCATTAAGTAGTTTTCAATAGGTTACATTTGTTATTATCATTATTCCTTCTATGTTTCATTAATTTGAGTTCACTCAGGAGAGGTAGACAAAATAATGAGAATGATGAAAGCCCAACTCAGATCAAGTGATGGCAACCTGCTGAATGGTGTACTCTTGCAACACCCGGTCTCCTTGCTATTTCCCTAAATCTGGAATGACTTCAATATAGGAGACAAGACAGAAATGAAGATGTAAGCTCCTAGGTAAGGCTAAAGAGAAACATTAATCTGGAGTTCATATTTTAAAAATGAATGTAAGATTTTTATTGTTTTTGTTTAAAAAATCAATCAATAAGAGAGGGAAGCCTCTTTACACGCCCTCCCACTCCACTGATATGCAGAGGACATCATCCAAGGCCAAACATCATCAAATTGAAATTGGGATTCAAATGAGACTTGATACAGAGCTGGGGAAACAAGTTTTAATTTCACAGTTTTGAATTTAATCTGAACAGACTATCTATATTTCCCTTTTCAATGATTCTTTCCTGAGGCTTTTCTGTGTCTTTTTTTCCCTTCATAGTTTAATGAATTTCATACTGCATGAAAGAAAACCCTTTGTATTTGCCTTGCACTGAATTTGCAAAAATCATTAAAACTGTAAGAATCCTGTTCATTTTCAAAGTTTGCAAAACTCCACCTTCATTTCCCAGTTTATTCTTATACCACTGAACGTCAAGGTCACCATCTCTTCGCACTGTTCAGAGGATATATTAGGTCAAGGGATTTTTCTACCTCTAAACAAACTGATCTGGCTTCTTGACAGCCAAATTGCATATTCACCAGCAATCTCATTTTTAGTCAATATTCTGTATTGACTAAATTCCCCAATCCCCCAACTCTGATCTTATGTATTATCTATCTATCATTTATCTATCTATCTATCTATCTATCATCTATCTATTTATCTATCATCTCCAGGTCCAGTATTGGGTTTTGGGATGCTGTAAAGATGATGTATATCATCTCTATTTAATTAGATATGAGGTCATGTAAATTATGGCTGCTATGAAATAACACACTGCTACTAGGAATTGATTGCATCTTATATGCAACACACAGGGAAATCAATAGATGACATTATTTTCATTACTTATTTTGAAGAGTGAGAAAGGAAAAGCTACACCAGTGACCATTAAGGCACAACCCTGGTGATATCTTGGAGAGGGGGTGTTGGGAATAGGTACTGTGTCAGAAGCTTTCAAAATTCATCCTCAAAGAGCTCTTTTATTTTTTCCTCTGATCTTTAAACTTTTTCTCTCTATCAAAATGCTTTAAGCAATAAGTAATTCAGTGTTGCTTCTTTTCATGTGAAAGGAAGGCATAAATGAAGAGATGTCAGAGCTTTATTATTGGGGAAGCAGAGTTGCCACCTAGAATTTGCAGATTTCCAGCTAAAGGTATTAAAATTGTCACTTTAGTTAGCACAGCTCTTCTTACACTGGGTAAATACACTATTCCCGTTTAGCTTCATGTAGTGGTAAAAAAAGCTTCTGGCTCTATGGTTTCTCTTGAAAAGCCCTAGATGTCAAGCAGTCCTTGTTTGGAAACCACTGACTTAAAGGGCAAGGAGATGACATCAGAAAAAAATGGGAAGAATATATATAGCACCATGTTTCTAGCTCAGGAGAACACCATTTCATGATTCCCTCAACAACTGATCAGTAGATGGTACTTGCCCTCAGGGAACCTCTTCCTGAAATGTGTGGTGTCCTTTGACATTTGGCCACCTGACTTTATCACTTTCCTGAGGCTGGATTTGGTCACATTCCTCCTAGGTTATCATGGTATTATAGTCATAATCCAAGCTCTTTCTTTTAATTTCATATCTGAAATGTTTTCCTAGTTTACTTCTTCACTTATTTCTTTTCTACCACTCTAATCTCTTCATTGTACCTTTCAGCTTCTACCATGATCTCCCATTTTGTCCATCTTCAGAGTCATATTTCTTTTCCCAAATGTGAGAACTGAGTTTCTCTTTCTAATAGCTCTGTTTAATACCTAATATTTAACCCCTCCATTTTACAGGTACTGTTTTCTACTACTCTTAAACATGTCATACACCAACATTTATATTTTAACACAATTGTTTTTATCACAATTATAATAAAATAGATTAAAAGTCTCTAGAGGCATGGCTAAAATGTTCATATGCTGCAGGTGTATGATGTCTGTGCTTAAGGAGACTCATTGCTCCAGAAGGTCACTGAGAGAAGAGGTGCCTTGGGCAGCATCTGCCATTATGCGGAGTGAATGGTAAGCATTTTAGCTCTTAGCATCTGCATAAGTCCCAAGTGGCTCTGATTAGATCACCTGCTTTTCAAGGGGAAAACAAAGAACTATTATGGATAGTTTTAATGACTGGGTTCCTTAATTCACCTCCATTCATCGGAAAACTGACCCTTACATAAACAATTATTTCATGAATATAATGACATCTTTGTCATCTAAAATATCATTACTTATAAACAGGTAATTAACAGTCCTGTGGGTGATTCTCAAAAGGCATGACTCCTGTTTGGCATCCATACAGCTTTAGCCCAACTTAATATAATAAGGAAGTTAAGAGTTTGGGCTTTTGGTCCAAATCACCTGGATTCCAATTCTAAGTCTGCTCCTTATTAGCACCGATTATTCCACAAATGTTACTGTAAACATAAGAACCTATAGGCTAGTTGGTGAAAGAGTAAAAGGTGAAAAAAAGTTTGAACTGAATGGACAGACTTTGGAATACTTAGTACTTTCTTGAATTTCAAACATTAAGAAAATCAAATACTTTTTTTTCACATTTCTCCCATTCTATTCTCTGTCTGGGAATAGTAAAAATAGAGTATACACATTTAAATCCTTAAGGGCTGGCCCTGCATGTTAAAAACTAAACAAATATTTCAGGCAACAGTTTTATTGGAGAGCTAACAGAAGCCATAAAAGATAGTTTAAAGTTTCAGGTAGCCACATTATCACATGCATATGTGGATGAAAGGGGATGTGTGTGTGTGTGTGTGTTCTTGAAATTATATAAATGAACCTTGCTTTAAAGGCCAATATCAAAGAAAATAAAAAATCCCACAGATATAAAAGATGACATAAATGGTTGAAGACTAGTGAAAACACAAGATAGATACTCATACAAAAATGGAAGAAAGTGAACCAGGAACATTTTAGTTTACTAAAATGTTGTTACCAAATAACAATATTTGGTCCACAGCAATTTAATGAGTTTCAAGTATGAAATTAATTGATGGATTTCTTTTTTTATGCTATTAGATTATTTGTTTGTTTGTTTGTTTTTGATCCAGCTTATACCAGGGCGGAACACCTCAATTCATGTTCACAACAGTGGAGATTTTTTTTCATTTTTTAATTTACTTTTAGTCATTGCATTTTCAATTATATTTTTCCATTATCCTTTATCCCCCTTATACTCCCCTGCCCCCACAATCACCACCCTGTTGTCCATGTCCAAGAGACCTTTTTCCTTTTGCTCAATCCCTCTACTCCCCAAACCCCCTCCCCATAGCTGTCATCGTACTCTCTATCTATTAGTCTGCTATTTTGCTTGTTAGTTCAGTTTGTCA
>PVKU01009973.1:0-56523 GCA_004027475.1 Anoura caudifer | reverse complement strand
CTCTGTCCAGCAGGGCACGCGCAGTGCGCACCTCGCCCGTGTGCAGCCCCACCACGAAGAGCCCTGGCTCGCTGGCCTTGAGCAGGCGGTAGGACAGCCAGGCATTCTGGCCTGAGTCTCTGTCCACTGCTATGACCTTGGTGACCAAATATCCAGGTTCTGCAGAGCGAGGTGCCAGCTCCACCCCAGTGGAACCGTCGGTGGGGAGAGCAGGGTACAGGATCTCCGGTGTGTTGTCATTCTGATCCAGAACAAATAGGCTCAGAGACACATTGCTACTGAGAGGTGGGTTCCCACTGTCCTGTGCTGTCACCCACAATTGAAGTTCACGGAATTGCTCATAGTCAAAGGAGCGCAGCACATATAGGACACCGGTGTCAGAGTTGATGGAGATGTAGGATGACAGGGGTGTCCCCTGAAAGGTGTACTCAGTCAAGGAGTAAGTTACATGGGCATTGTGGTCACTGTCAGGATCATGGGCCTTCACAGAGATGATGGAGGCTCCTCTGGGGTTGTTTTCAGGAATGTAGGCAGAGTAGGAAGAGTGAAGGAAAGTGGGCGGGTTGTCATTGATATCTGCCACCTGCAGCAAAATGTGAGCATCCGTGGACAGAGATGGGTTCCCTCCATCTTTAGCAGTAACAGTGATGTTGTAAGAGGAAAACTGTTCCCTGTCAAGGGCTCTGGTTGTAACCAGTCGGTGGTAATTGTCCACTGACCTTTCTAGCTTGAAAGGAATGTCCTCTGGAAGTGAACATGTGATAAATGCATTCTGCCCAGAGTCCCTATCATGTACATTGAAAAGTGCAATTATGGTTCCTGGAGGAGAGTCTTCAAAGATTGAGCTAGTAGCAGTGGTCATGTAAAATTCTGGGGCATTGTCATTCACGTCCAGAACTGTGACAATAACCTTCGTTCTTGTCAGAAGGCCTGGACCATCCTGAGCTTCAATATCAATTTCATGGAATTTGGCATCCTCATAATCTAGACTTTTTATGATTGTTATATCTCCAGATGCCGACTTGAGCTCAAATACCTCTGAGGGGTTTCCAGGTTTTTTTTCTTGAAAATATGCCACTTGAGCATTGTATCCCTCATCTGCATCAGTAGCGGTCACTGTGAGTATCCGGGTACCTACAGGCACATTCTCTGGAACACTTACATGGTACTCAGGCTGTGTAAAAACAGGTGCATTGTCATTCGCATCCAGAACCATTAGGTGGATGCAGGAGGTTCCAGATTGGGCTGGGTCACCCCCGTCCAAAGCCATGAGAATGAGGTGGTGAACAGCCTCTTCCTCTCGGTCCAGGGAGCGCTCCAGCACCAGCTCTGGGTATTTGTTCCCATCCACCCCGCTTCGCACATCCAGGGAGAAGTGGTCATTTGGATTAAGTTCGTACTTCTGGAGAGTGTTCTCTCCTACGTCCGCATCATGAGCACTCTTCAAAGGAATCCGGAATCCCGGTGTAGTTGTTTCACTGATTTTTAGCTCCAGTTCCTCTACTCCAAACTGAGGGGCATTATCATTAATATCTGTTACTTCCACCTCTACTGAATATATAGTCAATTTATCTTCCAAAAGAATGTTAAAATTCACCAGACACCGTGCGCTCTGAGCGCAGAGCTCCTCCCGATCTATCCTGCCCGCGGTGACCAAGCTGCCGCTTCGCAGATTGAGAGCAAAGAGCTGTGTCCTACCTCTGGAGACGATGCGAACTCCGTTTTCCGCTAGTACCAGGGGCTCCAAACCCAAGTCCTTGGCAATGTTGCCCACAAAAGAGCCTATGTCGATCTCTTCTGACACAGAGTAACGCATCTGCCCAACTCCAGCCTCCCACAGAGCCGCCGAAAGGAGATACAGCAGGACCAGTTTTCTGCATTGTGGCAACTTTTGCAGAACCGCCATTCCTTCTCTCGCAGTCTTTTCTCCGAGGCAACTTCCAGCATCCAGTGCGGGATCTTTATTCCTCAGGGTCTGGGGTGACCAGCATTCACAGGGCCCAACTCACTGTGGAGAGAACTAGTGGACTGCTGGACTGAAATTTCCTAGCACCCGGAAGCTTGCGGTGAAATGCCCAGCCCTTTGTGTTGTGGTAGCAATAGTGTAGGATTGGATGTCTTGCAGGCTTTTACTTCTTGGGTGGTCAACAGCGACGCTCAGAGGCCTAAGTAATATCTGCACCCTATCAGGCAAATCTAAATTCCGGTAATTTGTTTAGGTTAGCTTTGTGACTTCCAGTTTCTTTGAAGAATCTTACAGTTCTAAGATAGCTTAGAAGTAGCTCTTTCAAGTCAGGAGTCTTTCTCTTAGAATTAGTAAGAATGATGTAAACGAATGTGACCTTGACAGTAGTTGTTAGGACAGGATTACTGAAGTTCAAGGCATTCATCAAGGTTGCTGCTGCTCTTGCTCGAAACATATTGAACCTCTGATTTTATATTCAGAGACAATAAGATCAATTTTAAAACACTAGCTACATTACCTTCTAAGGTTATATATTTTGAATTTCTGTGTTAGATGGCTTAGCACTTAACTTCAAGACTTGTATTTAAAATACTGAACGATCAGAAATTTAACTGGGTGACTGTGGTGTCCCTGACACTTTGCCTGACTGATGCTGGAGACAGAAATGGTGAATACGATTAACAGTCTCTGCTCTCAGGATAGGGGAGAGCAGAGGAATGTAAACAGAGTATTTTAACAGAATATAACTGCTGTCATGGTGGGAAACACTGGGCAATGGGGGAATACGTAGGAAGAGAATCCAGCCTTGATTTGGGGGTCCTTATCCAGGACATGATTGAAGCTGAATCGTAAAGGGTAGGATTGAATCAAGAAAGAGGCAGGAATAGTGTTCTAGAACCTCAGTACAAATTCTTGGAGGTAGAGGCAACATGGTACATCAAGGAAACAAGGAAGTGGTTTTGCCACATGAAGAATAAGGCACTCAAAGTTCTTGGAGTTTTCCAAGTCCTCTTTTTGATGTTTAGTGTTTCTTAGCATATAAAATACATTGCAGTGGATTTCTTTTTACTCCTGTTTCATTTTTATATACTTATAAATAGTGCACTTGTTATTTCCAAAATTAACTTGGAAATATTTCAAATATATACACAAGTATAGAAAATAATGTAATGAAAGTCTGTGTACATACCATTTAATATTCATCAAATCTTAATATTTTGCCATATTTGAGATCAGTTTTTAAACATTTTATTTTGAATAATTTCAAAGTTATAAAAGGTTACAAAAATAGTACAAAGGCATTTCCATAGACTTGTCATCCATATTATCCCAAATGGTAACATTTTTATTTCATGCTCTATCTCAGTCTCTCTCTCTCTCAATCTTTCTGAACTATGTTGGAGTATGTTGCAGACTTGATGCCCTTTTACCTCTTAAGTACTTCAGAGCAGTAACATTCCTTCATTACCAAAATATGATAAAAGTCAGTAAAGTAGCACTGATGTAGTATTTTATCTACAAATGTTAGTCAACTTTTTTCAGTTGCCACAATAATACCTTTTTATAGCAAAAAGAAAAAAGTATGATCTAGGATCTAATCCAGGAGTACACATTACATTTAATAATTTATCTTTAATTCCATTTAATTTGAGACAGTTCACCAGCCTTTTATTTATATTTCATGATTTTACTCTTCAATAGTGGCCAGTTATTTAGTAGAATACCCATTCATTTTTTTCTCCCATGATTAGATTCAGATTATGGTGTTTTGGGCAGGAATGCTACAGAATGATGTTGCAGCCTTCTCTGTGCATCTTATTGCAGGGCACATGATATCTTTGTTTCATTACTGCTAAGGTTAACATTGATCATTGGTTAAGGTGGTGACTTCTAGGCTTCCTTATTAATAATATTTCTAGTAAAACCACTGTTCTCCCTTTGTTTTAATTATCATCTTGTAAGGAGATGCTTTAATACTATGTACATGTTGTGTTTTTAAATGAACTTTCACCATTGACTATTCTTGCCTAAAAAAATTATTACTATGGTTGTTGGAGATCAACTTTTAAAAAACAAACACACAGAAAGATTCAAATCCCTTTGGTACCCTGCCTTAAAAACAGTCCTGTTCCTCCTTCCATAGAAGAAATCACCATCCAGAATACAGCAGTTATTACTCCCATGCATGTTTTTTTAATTGCAATGGGTGCATCCATAAATACTTTTGCCTATTTCAAATTCATACAAATGGTAGTATCCTATGCTTATTCTGCAACGCACTTTCCTCAACATTCCACTTTTGATATTTATTTATGTTGATAATGTTCATTTTAACTGTTGTATACTATTGCATTTTGTGAAAAATGTTAAAACTTATTTTCCTATTATCTGTAGGAGAATATTATTTTTTCCTTATGCTTCCCTCTCTTCCTTCCTCTCTCCCCCTTTCCTCTACTCACCTCCGTCCCTCTCTGTTTCCCTCCCCTTCCTTCTTTATTATTGCAGATAATGGGGCAATGAACTTGACTGGACATATCTCCTCATATACACATCTCTGTAGGACTAGGATATTAACCTGAAAATGGGATTTCTGGGTAAAACTGTGTGCATATCACCTCAGTAATCATGGACTATAACAAACTATCCCAAAACCAGTGTCTTAACATGACATGGTTTCATTTGTTCAGTAATTTTCAATCTGAGTTGAGATCATCTATTTCAGTTCTTCCGCTGGTCTTGCTGGTGGTTATCCATGCAGCATCATCTGGGAACTGGGCTCAGCTGGTGTGCTGAGACATCTGGGTGACTCTTCACAGGTAGTTGCATGGCCTCTCTCTTTCCATATGGCTTTTCCATGTCTGTTTTTCCCTCATGATCTTTTTTTGAACATATTCTCAAGATTTTATTATCACATAGTAACACAAAATATGAAGCTTAGAACTGGATCACTTGGCCCTTTCTCTTCTAATATTCTCCCAGTTAAAAATGCTTGCATCTCTCTTTTTCTTTTAAGGTTTTTGTTTATTTTATCTCTAGAGGGGAAGGGAAGGAGAGAGGGAGAGAAATATCAATGTGTGGTTGCCTCTTATGCGACCCCTGCTGGGAACTGGCCTGCAACCCAGGCATGTGCCCTGACTGGGAATCCAACTGCAATCCTTTGGTTCGAAGGCCTGCGCTCAATCCACTGAGCTACACCAGCCAGGGCAAAAATGCTTGCATCTCTTAATAGCCAAACACTCTCCTAGATCTGTAGTTGGGCTCAATTCAGTCAAGCCTCAGCACAACCTTTGTAGTTTTAGCCTTTTTGTGGAAAATCAGCTTAGTCTGCCCAACATAACCATTCGGCTTCCTGTCATAAGGCCACTTTCCCTGTGCATACAGAGAACTCTTGCCCTTCTTGTACTGTGTTACTTTGTGGAGTTGATGTTTGCCACACTTCTTCCAGAAAGTTCAGCAGGTTTTAGGAACACTCACCACGTTTGTGAGGGGGCTATTGGCATGGAAAGTTTCCTCATGATCTTAACAGCAGAGTAAATGGACTTCTTTTTTTAAATTGTGGTAAAATATACATAACATAAAATTGCCCATTTTAACCATTTCAAGTGAGCAGTTCTATAGCATTAAGTGTATGCACATTGTTGTGCAACCATGACCACCATTGATCTCCAGAACTTTTTCATCTTCCCCAGCTGAAACCCTAGACTCATTGGACATTAACTCCCCATTCCTGATTCCCCTCTTCCCCTGGCAACCACCATTCTCCCTTCTGTCTTTATAACTTCAACTACTCTAAGAACTTCATGATAAAAGGAATCATACAGTATTTGTCTTTTTTTGGCTATCCTGTTTCACTTAGCATAATGTCTTCAAGGTTCATCCATCTTACAATGTGTGTCAGTCTTTTCTTTTTTTTTAAGGCTGAATATATCTATGTAGTCACAGTTTGTTTATCTATTCATCTGTGAGTGGACTTGGCTTGCTTCTACTCTTTGGCTAGTGTGAATAATGCTGCTTTGAATGTGGGTATATAAATATCTGTCCAAGTACCTACCTGCTTTTGTTTCTTCTGATATATATCCAGAAGTAGAATTACTAAATCATATAATTTTGTTTACTTCTTTTGAGGAATCACCATACTATTTCCATAGCAGCGGCATCATCATTTTATTTTCCCACCAGCAGTGCACAAATATTCCAGTACTCCATATATCACTAGCACTTGTTATTTTCTATTTAAAATATTTCTTAAATAATAGCCATCCCTAATGGGTTTGAAGTGGTATCTCATTATGATTTTGATATGTATTTCCCCAATGTTTAGTGATGTAGAGCATCATTTTATGTGCTTATTGGCAATTTGTATATCTTATTTGGAGAAATGTCTATTCAAGTCCATTGTCTATTTTAAAATCCAGTTGTTTGTTTTTGGTTGCAAGTTATAGGAGATCTTTGTATGTTCCAGATGTCAGTCTTTATCAGATATATGACTTGCAAATATTTTCTCCCATTCTGTGAGCTGGCTTTTCACTCTGTAGATATTGTTTTTAGTTTTGATAAAGTCCAATTTGTCTATTTTTCTTTTGTTACCTGTGTTTTTAGTGTCACATCTAAGAAATCATTGCCAAATCCAATATCATGAAGATTTTCCACTATGTTTTCTTCTATGAGTTTTATAATTTTAGCTCTTGTGTTTAGGTCTTTGACCCATCTTCAAGTAAATTTTTGTATATGGTGTAAGGTAAGGGCTCATTTTTTTTTTTTTGAGAAAACTGGCTGTAGGCATCTAGTTTTCTCAAAATCATTTGTTGAAAAAATTGTCCTTTCCTCATTGAACAGTTTTGACACCATTGTTGAAAATCATTTGATCACACATGTAACAGTTTATTTTTGTCTCTCTATTCTATTCCACTGGTCTATATGCTTGTCTTTATGCTAGTACCATATTGTTCTGATTATTGTACCTTTGAAGTAAGTTTTGAAATCAGGAAGTGTGAGACTTCCAACTTTGTTCTTCTTTCACAAGATTTCTTTGGCTATCTAAGGTCCCTTGATGCTCCATATGAATTTTAAGATGGATATATTTATATTTCTGCAAAAAAAGTCATTGGGATTTTGAAGGGGATTGAAGTGAATCTATAGATTGCTTTGTGTAGTCTATAAGTTTTTAATAGATACTGTTTATCAGGTTAAAATGTTTTCTTCAATTCCCAGTTTACTAAAAGATTTTAATTATGCATTGAATATTCTCAAGAACTTTACTATGCCTATATTGAAATGAATATATGGCTTATCTTTAATCTCTTAATATGGAGTTTTACATTATTAGATCAACAAATATTATTGAAATATCTTTGCATCCCTCAAATAAACTATAAGTTATAAGCTATAAATATTGTTTTAATAATAAATAGCTATAAATATTATTTAAATTATTTAGTAAATAGTATTTGATAATAATTGAGATTTTGAATCAACATTTTTAAGTGAGATTGCCCATTTCTACTCTCATTTAAGTCTGTTTACCTTTGGCTTCTTCCCTATTGAACTTTTTTCATTTTCACTTTTCCAGTCCTCCAGGAACACCAATGAAGTATATTTATTGGAAACAATTGATAACAACTCACCACACTTCCTGGTAGAGCCTCTAGTTTTTTTGTAAAAACCTTTTCATCAACATTGTTTTAATGCTTTAGAGTCTCATTAAATAACTGCTCAAGTTCATCAGTGCAGTTTTTTTAGATTTCTTTCTTTCTTTGTCTTTGACAATATCTGGTTTTACTTGGTATATTAATTCCCATTTATGCTTCATGATTCATATCAAGTAATTTTTTCCCAGTCTCCTTTGCTTTTCCTTCTCTTTCTCCTTCTTCAGGTCTTTGCTTTTGATAAAAATATTGGATTTTTCTTTAGGATGTTTAAAAGAGTTTTAGTCATGGCATCTGTCTAGATTATGTTAGTCCCAACTTGGACTTGACAGAATTTTCATTTTCTCTTCACTGGTATGAACTTTATTGTCTGCTTCTATTGTCTCATCATCAAAATTCTCCTTGTTTGCATTTCAATAACTAATACTTCTATCTTTGTTATTTTTCCTACTATTTTCTTTCAGTTCATGCTGCTATGTTTTTTCCTTTGTTTCTTAAGCGGTAAGCTAAATTCATTTATCACAAATCATTTGATTTAAAAAAAAAAGGGATTGGATTTTTCTATAAATTTACCACTAAATACTATTTAAGCTGCATTCCACAATTTTAATAAATAATATTTTAATTATTGTTTATTTCTAAATAGTTTTTATTTCATTATAATTTTTAATTTTTTAATTTTATTATTTTTAAAAGATTTTATTTATTTATTTTTAGAGAAAGGGGAATGGAGGGAGAAATAGAGGAAGAGAAACATCGATGTGCAAGAGATACATGGATCAGTTGCTTCTCATATTTTTGCACACCCCAACTGGGGACCTGGCTCGAAACCCAGGCATGTGCCCTGACTGGGAATTGAACTAATTACCTTTCTGTTCACAGGCCCATGCTCAATCCTCTGAGCCACACCAGGGAGAGTCCACTGCAATTTTTTAAATCCAAGAGTAATTTAGGGGCACAGATTTAAATATCTACAATTTTTTTTCTTTTACTATTTTTAAGTGTTTGACTCCTGATTTTTTTCAGCTTTTTTGAGGTATAACTGACAAATAAAATTGTAAGATATTTAAAGTATGCATGATGATTTGACATATGTATTAGTGTGAAAAGATTCCTCCCAAGTTAATTAACACATCCATAACCTCACATATCTACTTTTTTATGAGACCATTTAAATTTCACTCTCTTAGGAAATTTAAATTATATAATAGTGTCATCAACTATAGTCTCTACCCTGTTATATATTAGATCTCAGACTTTATTCATCTTATAACTGAAAGTTTATATCTTATTTATTACCAACCTCTCCCTATTTTTCCCACCCCTAGCTTTGTGGTTTAAGTACATGTTATAAGGCATGCATATTATTGGTACTTGGAAATTTGCTGATGCTTTCTTTGTGGTGGCTATTTACATAGAAAACTGTTGTACATTTTCCATATGCTCATGTAAAGAATGACTATTTTATGTTTGTTAGGATTCTATATAGATCTATTAGATCACTCATAGATTCTATTATTCACATTTTCTGTATGCTTAGTAGTTTTCTGCCTGTGAGGTCTATTGTTTCTTATGGAATTAGGTTTAAATCTCCTGATATTGCTTCTAAAGCTATATTGTTCAGTGATGAAAGCTCATTTTTGAAAATGATATTATTAATTTATTTTTAGAGAGAGGGGAAAGGAGAGAGGAGGAGAGGGAGAGAAACATTGATGTGTGATTGACTCTTGCATGCCCACAACTGGGGACCTGGCCCACAACCCAGGTATGTACCTTAACTAGGAATTGAACTGGCAAACCCTTGATTCACAGGCCAGCACTCAATCCACTGAGCCACACCAGCCAGGGTGGGAGCTAGTAATTTTTATATCCTTTTGTCTGTTCTTTTTATAACAATGATCAGTTTATTTTTTAACAATCACTATTAATGTTGTTGCCCAAACACTACTTTGTTAGTATTTTAATATTGGCATAATGCCTTATTTTGTAAGTGTGTGTGAATTACACTGAAATACTGAAAATAAAGATGTGTACGGCATATCTTTGTTTTATGCATGTTTCTTGTCAACAGAGTACAGATGGATTTTAAAAATTATCCAACTTGATAATCTCTTTGTTTTAATAGGTAAACTTAGTTTATATATATATATATATATTATACATGCAATATTTTAAGAACTAAGAAAAGTTTAAGTTATAACAAGTTATGTTATTGAGAGTATGTTCTTGGTACCAAACAAACTAAAACTAAAACTCCACACTTAGACATTCTGCAGGAATGAGAGAAAAATTTTAAAGCCACCAGAGAGAAAACAGACATTACCTAAAACTTAATGACAATTTGTTGACAGAAAATTTCTCATTAGCAACAATAAATTCCAAAAGACAATGTGTTTCAACATTTTGGTTTGTACATTTATTTTAAGTGCAAGAGCCCACCACCTTCCTCTCCCTTTCTTAGTCACTCCTGAGTTCAGTGTTTTGAATATCACAGCTCACAACAGATATTTTCAGAGTTTACTTTCTGAAACCTGCCATCTGTGCCCACCATTCTCCCTTGATCTTAGGCTTGCAACAAGTCATGGGAATTGGTAGGCGCCATTTTTACGTGATTTCCCCTTGTTAACTAGCTGAAAGGCCTAACTGTTTATTTTGCATTTAAGTAGCAAGCCTGGCTCAGGTCCCTTGTTTAGCCTGAAGCACTTTTTTATCTATTACACTGCTGGAACAGTCTCTTGACCTTCACTGCCTTCATTTAAGTCCAAGACTAGGACTCCCACAGCTTTAGCCTGGCTCACCACTTTCTTTTTTACTTTTATCCATTTAGATACTTATTTTTTATTAGTGCGTTACTATGTTTTTGCATTCCTCTTTTTATATTTTATATAACTCTGTAATTTATTGGAGCAGAGTAAGTAAATTGAAGCATGGACTTACTCCCCTATGATGCATTTCTTGTGAAGAGTTAACACACACATTAAAATGGGATATATACTTGATTTTTGTTAGTTGCTTTCACTAGAGGAACGATGTTATGAATCAGTAGGCTTCAAAATTAAGTCTCAAATTGCATAGTCAATTTTCTATCATTCATTTCATTATTTTATAAGTAACAAACATATGATGTATTCTTCAGCCTGCATAAAATATCTCAAAATAAAAGATTAAACAAAGGACTAAGATATTCAACACTGACTTAAATTTGCAACTTACACAAATTTTCATAATTTTATGCTAACACAACTGAAAATACTATATTAGACAATCTTTACCTCTTTAAATGTCCTCAAATGAACTAGCACCCTGACACCTGACAGATGACATCTACATTGCATTTAGGGATAAATTAGGAGGTGTATGTAACTGAAAGAAATTTTAAAACACTATTAGTAACATAAATATCAGTGGGTCTTTTCTAGTCAAACCCTATACTTGCCAGATAAACCCTCAAAATATAAATCTCTTTGGCTAGAGGCAAGCAAAAAAATGTTGGAAGCCAGATCTCCCTGTTTTTGAGGCAGCAAGTGCTCTTTTCACCACTGAGATGGCACCTTACCCACACTCTTCATCCCAACCTCCTACAGTCTTGCCTTTTCAATAAAAGAACAATTATTGATATACTGGATATAAATACTTAATAATAACTTCCCAGGATTTGTAAATAAAAATCTACAAAGATAAATGGGAAATAGAAGTATTAGCAGTAAAGAGTGAAACCAAGTAAGTAAACTCAGGAATTATTTTTAACTAGGTAAATTTACCACAAAAAGTTTACCTGAGAAAACATTTCCTTTTTGCCTTCAAGTAAAGACTGAGGTGCTGATAGAAGATCATTTTTCTCACAGCTCTCCTGGCTGATGAGCGTGTCAGCATAGTTGGGCTGAGGGAAGATCAGGTGGCTCCTCCGTGAGTCCGCTGTGAGGGAGACCTCGTGGGAATAGGTCTGCAGGAACGCCCGCACCCCATCCACGCCCACAAAGTGAGATGCAGGAATGCCCACCAACCCCCCTCCTGAAGCCTGGAGCAGATGTGATGTATGCCGGCGCTGCAGTCTGAGTGCCAGCAGCACAATGACAAAGGCAAGGAAGATGCAGGAGACCACGGTCACTGCAACCACTAGGTACAGTGTGAGGCTGGAGTCATCAGGATTGGTGGAGGGCTCCAGATTGCCGAGGTCAGCCAGAACATCTGGGATGCTGTCAGCCACGGCCACCGTGAGTGTGACGGTGGCCGAGAGAGGGGGCTGGCCGTGGTCCTTGACTGTCATCACCAGGCTCTGCTTGAGCACATCTCTGTCCAGCAGGGCACGCGCAGTGCGCACCTCACCTGTGTGCAGCCCCACCATGAAGAGCCCTGGCTCGCTGGCCTTGAGCAGGCGGTAGGACAGCCAGGCATTCTGGCCTGAGTCTCTGTCTACTGCTATGACCTTGATCACCAGGCAACTGGGTTCTGCAGAGTGAGGTGCCAGCTCCACACCAGTGGAATGTCGGTGGGGAGCATGGGGTACAGGACCTCTGATGCATTGTCATTCTGGTCCAGCAGGAATATGTTCAATGACATGTACTGCTGAGTGGAGGGTCCCTGCTGTCATGCACAGTCACTCTCAGTTGCAGGTCCTGAAACTGCTCATAGTCAAAAGATCTGAGCACTTACAGGATGCCGGTGTCTGAACTGATGGTGATGTAGGAGGACAGAGGTTCCCCCTGGATGATGTCCTTAACCAGGGAGTAAGTGACTTGTGCATTCTCATCACTGTCAGTGTCATGGGCTGTCACAGAGAAGATGGAGGCTCCTCTGGGGTTGTTTTCTAGTATGTAGGTGGAGTAGGAGTCCTGGGTGAAGGCAGAGGGATTTTCGTTGATATCTGTCACTTGCAATGAAATATGCATTTCAGTAGATAGAGTGGGAGTTCCTTGATCTGTTGCTATTACTGTGATGTTGTACCTGGAGGTAAGTTCTCTGTCCAGTGCTCTTTCTGTCACTAAATGGTAATAATTATCAACTAACTTTTCTAGTTTAAAGGATAGATCTCCAGGAACGGAACATGTAGTGTGACCATTGTCTCCAGAGTCCTGGACATGTACACTGATAAGAGCAATTATGGTTGCAGGAGGAAAGTTTTCCGGGACTACAGTAGTGGCAGAGGTGATGGTCACTTCTGGGGCATTATCATTTATGTCTAGAACTTTGATCAGCACCTTAGTTCGAGACATAAGGCCTGCATCATCCTGAGCCTGAATTTCTATTGGATAAATTTTGTATTCCTCAAAATCCAAGGGTTCTTTATTTGTTATTTCTCCTGTGTAAGAAACCAACTGAAATATCTGGGCTACTTTTTGGTCTATACTATGAAAGGATTATGTTACTCCCCTATTGGCTCCTTCCCTTCATCTGGGTCAGTAGCTCTTACCATGAGCAGCCGAGTGCCCGGTGGCATGTTCTCCCGGACACTTATGTGGTACTGTGCTTGAGTAAATGCTGGAGGATTGCCATTTACATCCACTACCTGAACACGAGTGCAGAGGGTTCCTGAATGGACTGGGGTGCCCCCATCAGAAGCAGTGAGGAGAAGATGGTGGACAGCTTCTTCTTCCCTATCCAGTGGACTCCGCAGCACCATCTCTGGGTGTTGTGATCCATCAGCTCCTTGTTGCATGTCCAGGGAGAAATGAGAGTTGCAGCCGAGCTGGTAGCTCTGGAGTGAATTAATTCCCATATCAAGGTCTTGCCCAAAAGGCAGAGGGATCCTGGTGCCTGGAGTGGTTAGCTCATTCATTTTAAATTCCACTTCTTCTAACTGGAATTGGGGAGTGTTATCATTAACATCAATGATTTCCACTTCAACAGGGAAAAGCTTCATTTTATCCTCTACCAAGATGTTAAAATTCACCAGACACCGCTTGCTCTGGAGCACACAGCTCCTCCTGGTCTATCCTACCCATGGTGACCAAGCTGCCGGCTGCTTCGTGGATTCAGAGCAAAAAGCTGCGTTCTACCTCTGGAGACGATGTGGACTCCTTGCTCTGCCAGCTCCTGGGGTTGTAGCCCCAGGTCTTTGGTGATGTTGCCCAGGAAGAACCTTTGTCTGTCTCTTCTGGCACGGAGTAGTGGATCTTCCCAGCCTGAGTTTCCAACAACAGCTCTAGAAAAAGGAACAGCAGGACTTGCCTGCTATAGCTGGGCAGCCTCACTCAAATCGCCATTGCTTTCTCGCTTCACATTTTTCTCCCAGTTTGGTACCAAGGGTATTGTTTCTCTGCTCTTCTGAGCCTAAATTAACTGAATTTTCGGGAGAATGCAGATCGGAAAGTGGTCCAGGTCTGGGCAGACTCAGAGAGACTGTTTTCAGTCTGGTGGTGAGGTTCTAAGAGGCTTTTATTTGGGGGGGGGATGCGGGGAACTTGTAGTCGGAGTGATGCTTGTTATCTCCTAGACTGGCGAACAGTGGTGCCTAGAGTCACAACCAGTTACTAAACTCTCATATAACAAACTATCTTCTCAGCTTAATCTATCTTTCCTTAAGTCTTAGTTTATTCGTTAGGAAATAATAAGTATTGTACAATATATGTATGAAAAGGATAAACTACTATGTTCACTTAATTAATCATGTCTAAATGTTGCTAAATTTCAATATGGAGTAGAAACCTGCTGTCACTGTTTTCTACTCAGGGAATATCACCAAGGGGACAAAAATCATCCCTCCACTCTGTTGTATGTGTTGGCCACTTGGTAATTTCTCAGACAACAGAGAATAGCAACTGCCTGAGGGGATGAAAAAAATCAAAGGAAAAAGTAAACTTTTGAACGTAAGTCAGACTTGAAAAAAGATTGGACTGTGCCATTTACTGTCCATTGTGCTTTCAATATTTATCAGAAACCTTGGCATTTTTGGAGAATATGTTTTACCACATCCTTATTTTTCATCTTTATCTGAAGTATCTGTTTATTATGTGGATATCAGTTTTTAAAAGACCTTTAGTTCACTCAAAGGTAATGTATTTTGAATAAAACAACACTGGGCTCTTGGAATTTCACTGGAAAAATGTCACACGAATGTCTAATTTAAACTTCAAATTTAAGAAACACAAAAGGTAGTAATATTTTTCAAAACTGAAAAGAAGGCCACATTTTTATTTTTAGAAAAGCTATTAGAATAATAGCTTTTATTGAGTGTGTCTATAAGCACACTCAATTTCTCCAAGAGAACTTGGTTTCCTTAAATAGCAGGACTTTTAGGCTAGATTGTCTTCCTTCTTTTACTTATTGCAAAATTAGTAAAAGATCACTAAGTAAAATGTATCAGGCTTAGAGTGATTTATTCATCTTTAACTAAAAGTTAGGGAAGAATGTTCTTGGGCCAGATGTTGGTGGCCTACCCTTGGACACCATGACTGAGAAGAGTCTGAAAAATGTGGAAACAAAGGAAACAATTAAAAGCCACAATAATAATTCTTGGAAGGAGAATTTCTGTCCTGTATAACAAAATCTATAGTTTCTCAGATTCTCAAAGGCAAGTATATGGAACTCAAGGGCAGAAACTTAAAGATGCAGTGAATCTTCTTCAATGTTGCAAGGAAAGAACTCTTTAGTAGGAAACAGAATTTTTGAGAACATACATTAATAGGCACAAATCTTTCCCCAAATGAATTGTCCAGGCTAATGAGACAAATCAAAATAAACATAAAAACTAGTAAGTAAACTTGTAGAGCTCTCTTCCCCACCAAAAAGAAAAAAAAACAAAATTTATTTATAACAGGATATTTATGAAATAAAAGCATTAAAACTCACACATATATATTTGAATCCAATGTAATATTTAAGATTTCAACACTGGCACTACAGAGAATATACAGTTGATGCATGTTTCTTAACTTTAAATTAAGATTTTGCAATATCTGAAGCCACATGCAGATTACAGGAATAGGACAAATCTCTCTTGCTGAAGTGGGACCAACTCCAAATCCAGGCTTGGATCAGAACCAGGACAAAAGCAGGGCTCGAGGAGCACTGTAGGCACAGGATGATGACCAGTCACTGGAGGAGTGAGGGCACTGAGATCAAGCCAAAGCCAGGTAAAACTGTAGCTCTGCCTGCCTGGAGGCAGGTGCCTAGCTGTTGTTGAGGTCTGGCAGCAACTCCTGCAAACTGTAGGCAAAGACCAGGTATAGCATGTCTGCTGCCATTGCCCACAGTGACCTGGAGACCGGAATTCTGTCACCCATAGATCCACAGTGCACACCCTCCTCTTGTGCATCCCTAGGTTGAAGAGTTAGAGTGATGGTCTGAAACATGTAATAAGACAGCCAAGCATTACACCCAAGTCAGTGTCCACCTTGGTGACCAGGTAGCCAGGCCCCACAGTGCATGGTATTGCACTGAAGAGGGCTGTGACTTCCAGCTGAAGCTCCTGGCATAGTGTTCTCTGTGCATTTTCACCATGATGGTCCACCAGTGTAGACATGCTCAGGATGACACTGAACCCAGTTCGACCCTGTTCATGAGCTCATAGTCAGCTCAAAGGTAGGCTGCAGTGAACACTATTGTGCTCTGTGCTCACCCACATGTCAGACAACAGGGCCAGCGCACTGCAGATGGATGACCCATAAGGAAGAAAAAAGAGATGTTTAGGACCTCCAATGTGGACTGGAGGCACTAACGTGTGTGATGGAGGTTCTGGATGGTTGTTCCCAGTCTCCCAAACTATATAGGAAGCCTGTTGGAAAACCAGAGTGGTTTGGTTGATGTGGGTTATATGCAGAGTGGTATTTTGCTGGAACAGAAGGACAGCCTATCCTTATCCATGACTCTGATGGTGTCATTGTACTTCAGAGTCTGCTCTCAGTTTAGGATTTCTTCTGCCAGTAGCTTACAAAAAAATTACAAAGTAATTTTCAGAGGTTAATTGTTTGGCTGTGTGTTTATTACTCTCCACAGTATCTTCTACTTTTCACCCTGACCAGTGTGGCTCAGTTGGTAGAGTATCATCCTGCAAAGCAAAAGGTTGCCAGTTCGATTCTGGGTCAGGGCACATGCCTGGGTTGTGGGTTTGGTCCCTGGATGGGTGTGTATGAGAGGCAACTGACCCCTCATGTTGATTTTTTTTAATGCCAAATTAAATATCTTTCACTTCTCCGATTAAGCAAGGTCTCTGAGTCCTGTTGTTTTGGTTAGGCAACCACATTTCGTGCCTCTAATAGAACTAGATACCCAGCTGAAAGTCATCCGCACTGCATTATAGTTCTATTTCAGCCAGGTTTCTAAAATTTTCCTTAAACTGCCTCCACTAAACTCTTCTACCCCATGATTTAATGTCACTCTTTCAAGTCAAGATGGTGCTGTCATTATTGAACACTAGGTATATTCTGTGTGCCCTGTGCGATTGTGTGGAAAGTGTAGGAGAATTCTATCTAAGGGTGTCATATAGGTCAGTGGGGATCACCTGAAGAATGCCTAAGGGAGGTGGAGGGCAGTTCTCCTGCAGACAAGCTCTGCTGAATTACTTGTGGCTCAGTATGGGAGGAATAGCTCTGGCATTCAAAACCTGCATTGTGCCCTGAGCTGTTCTGTCCCCTACCCACCACTAAATGGTACCAGCTCTGCTCTTCTGGTCCCAATTTCTCCAATAGTAACCAGAGTATTTACTGCCCCAATGCTCTCTTTTACTTCTGGGATGGAGGAGATACTTATTGAAACTGATCTAATTCATTCATGGAGAATTACTTGAAGCATCCAAGTCTACTGTGGTTTAGGAGTAAACTTTGCTTCTATTAAGATATTTTTCTAGAATTTTCAAAACAAAATGTCTGCCCTAAACCCTATGTTATTTATATTCAGGATGAATACGATTCTATGAAAAGCATTTCTAGGATTTCCAGTGAAGGTTTGATAATCAAGGGGCCTAGGACTTCCTTTGGCATATCCACTGTCTCTATCCTATCATTCCCGATTTTGTCCCTGCTCTCCACGCTGGCAGTAAAGGAAGACTTCTCAGCACTCACCCATGGCTCTGGTCACTGAGATGCAGATCTTTGACGATATTCCCCATTTTTAAACTTTTGGCCGTTGCTCCGAATCTCCAAGTGGATCTGCTGCGTCACTAGGCTGAACAAAGACAGCAAGAAGGCAAACAGTGCTTCTGCACTCCACGCGCCTTCCGTGGCGGGGGGCAGGACGGGGGGGGGGGGCGCGGGGAGGCTTCTTCCTATCGTTTCTCAAGATTGCTTCTAAGAGATCCGAATACCCTCCTGTAGTTGATCGCAGATTACAAAGCTGTGCTGGAAAGAAAAGGCAGCGTATCACTCTGGATGATTACACATTCATTGGAAACACTGCATTAAAGACGGCACGCAGAGTCTGCTCCGCATGTCTTTCTCCAAAGTCTGCAGAAATCGTTGCGTCCGTAGCCAGTGGATTACTTTGCTTCACTCCACCCACCGACTGGCTGACAGCGGCACTCAGAGGCCCAGACTAATGTCTATTCTCATTTCTGAAAGTCCTCACAGGAGGCTGCATTTGCTTTATTTCCAGGACTTATTTTAGAAAACCAGTTGGTTGAACACAGAGCCTGCAAGTCATTATTTCTTGTTGACAAAGTATCAATAAAAAAGGTATTCCCACAAAACTTAAATAAAACACTTTAAATTGACTAAAATGCATATCGAAATCCTCACAGAATTTTCCCTCTTAACATTTCTTTTTGAAAAAGATAATATACTACTGAAGATTCATTTTCTTATAAAAGCTTTTTATTAAAGAAATGTTCATTGTAAAAAGAATTTTACATTACAAAAACTTCTCACTGTAAATTCTACAATATAGAAAAATTTTCACTATAAGGTAGAAAATACTGATTCAAATTTTAAATCACTAGTAATTGCATTATATAATTACTGATTTAAAGAATTTATATTCTATGCCCATCCATAGTTTTTAAATACATATAAACTTTTTTCTTTTTTATTATGGCAAAATATACTTGACTTAAAACTTACCATCTAACCATTTTTAAGTGTGTATTTCAGTTGTATTAAATATATCCATAATGTCGTGTGACCATCTCTATCATCCATTTCCATAATTCTTTTCATCTTGTAAATTACACCTGAAACCTATATCCATTAAATGATAATTCCTCATTCTCTCTTCTCTCCAACCCCTGGCAAACACCATTCTACTTTCCGTCTCTATGATTTTGACCACACTACATAGCTTATATAAGTAGAATCATACAGTATTTATCTTTTTGTGATTGGGATTTTACATAGTATAGTATCCTTAAGGTTCTATGTTGGAGCACATGTTGGAATTCTTCCTTTTTAAGACCAAACAATATTCCATTGTATGTATACACCACATTTTGCTTATCCACTCATTTGTTGATGAACATTTGGATTGCTTAAAACTTTTAGCTATTGTGAATAATGCTGCTATGAACATGGATGTACAAATATCTCTTCAAGACTCTGATTTCAATTCTTTTGGATATAAACCCAGATGTGGAATCGCTGGATCATCAGGTAATTCTATTTGTAAGTTTTTGAGGAAAAAAACTTACAAAAATAGTAGTCATCCTAGTGAGTGTGAGATAGTATTTCAATGTTGTTATGATTTGCATTTTCCCAATGATTAGCAATGTTGAAGATCATCTTTTCATGTGCTTACCAGTCATTTGTGCATTTATGGAATTACATATATACTACTATAATTCTCCAAATAATTAGCTCTTTCATGGACATTATTGGTTGTCTCTATAGAATGAATATTTGTATTCCCTTCAAATTCATTATGTTGAAACCTAATACCCAATATGATGGTATTTGGAGGTATAGCTTTTGGGAGGTGATTAGGTTCATGAGAGTGGAGTCCTCATGAATAGTATGAATGTACTTGCAAGAGAGGTGGCAAAGAGCCCCCACACAACTTCCACCATGTAAGGTCACAGTAAAAAAACAAACAAACAAACTACTGTCTATTAATATGGAAGCCTGCCCTCACCAGATACCAGATCTGCCATCATCTTTACTTTGGACTTCTTGGATTCCAGAACTGGGAGATAAATTTCTGTTGTTAACAAGCCATTTCGTTTATGGTATTTTGTTGCAGCAGTCCAAATGGACTAAGACAGTTGTCTGTGCCCTTTCTTTTCTCCTAACACTTTATTTTTAATTTAGGGGCCCACTCTCTGCATACCTAAGGCAAAGTTGAACCTATTCATAGCTGTAGTAGGTTCTGAGAGAAATAAACCAGTAACAGTAATCTCAATCCACTTGTCAGTATTTAGTTAGAAATATAGGCTTAAAACAATAAGCTAAGGCAAGGTTTCTCAGGCCTGATACTACTGGGCCAGAGAACTCCTGTTGTGTTTTTTTGGTGGGGAGTGTTCTGTGTATCACAGAATACGTGTATATAGCAGAATCCCTAGCCTCTACCCACTAGATGCCAGTAGACACCACCCCCACAGCTGTAACAATCAAAATTGTCTTCAGACATTACCCAATATCACCTCTTCCCCACCATCAAAATGGTGACTATTATTGAGCCAGGGATAGATAGGTACATGACCTAAGTTAGTCCAATCTGATTGAAAGACACACTTTGGTTGGGAGTAACCAGTCTCTAAACTTACCATGGATAAGGAAAGAAGTTCCCTGGTTATTGCTGGCAGGTTTCTTGTGACCACAGATGTTGGAAGTTTGAGATGAGGGAAAACTGAAAAAAATAGAAAAAGTATAAATAAGTGGTCATTCTTCAAACTTATGAGAAAAACAATTTTTGCCAAGCCATGGCTCTATCTTACTTGGAGGCAACCATACTTCTAGAACTCCACTGTCCAATACAGTAACCACCAGTCACATGTGGCCACCGAACACTTGAAATGTGGCTACTGCAAACTGAGATGTACTGTAAGTGTAAAATACACACCAGATTTTGAAAAATTAGTATAAGAATGTAAAATATATTATTGATAACTTTTACATTGATTATATGTCGATATGCTATTTTTTTAAAGATTTTATTTATTCATTTTTAGAGAGTGGGAAAGGGAAGAAGAAAGAGGAGAGAAATATCAGTGTGTGGTTGCTTCTCATGCACTCCCTATCACGGACCTGGCCTGCAACCCAGGCATGTGCACTGTCTGGGAATTGAACCAGCAACACTTTGGTTCACAGGCTGGCACTCAATCCACTGAGCCACGCCAGCCAGGGCTGAAATACTGTTTTTGATGCTTAGGTTAAATAAAATGGTATTAAAATTAATTTCACTTCTTTTTGCCATTTCAATGTGACTAGTAGTAAGTTAATATACTATATGTGGCTTTCATCCAAGGTTCACATTACATTTTTATTGAACAGAGCTGCTCTAGACTACCTGGTTTTTGAGATAATTAATTTTCTTATTGTTTAACCCAGTGTAAATTAGGTTGGTATTTTTTCTATAGAAAACATCATACTTGATATAAAAGACTACTACCATTTGTTAAACTCAAAAGCAGACAATATGTTTCAAGATTGAAGGAGGTAAATGCTTTAGAAGAAACTTCAGTTAATCCTTTCAATTATCTCTTACCAGCTTCCATTTAAAGGTTTACTAACTAAAATACATTATAATTTTGGCAAATAGGAACAGCATAGAATTTATCTCAGGTTATTTTCTGTGATAAGGATATTGAAGCATCATAAAACTCATAGGCCAGTAAAATGCAAAGCAATATTTGGATTATTTTCATGTGTAAGTATAGCCTCACATTTTATATAGTTAAATAAAGCATTCTGCAAAAGGTAGCATGTTAAAACTCTTGTATGTATAAAATAAGTAAAATCAGGTATTAAGGAAGAAGCACAATAAAAATTTTTATCTTTGAAAAGAAGAAATATAAATGGCAATGAAGAAACACAATAAAGAATAAATTAAAAAGTAAAAATAAGAATAGAAATGGGAAGTGAAAAATAAAGATAATGCCTTGAAAAAGAAAAGTGGAAATAGATCATCTGAGAAATTATAGATAAATCAACTCTCTTCAACACATTATAGAACACAGAGAACTAATGTACAGTTGCCTTAAAGAGCATAATTTCAACTTCAAACTTAACATAAAAAAAAAAACCAGCACCAGGCCATTTTAATTTCCTTCCATAATACACAGTCTACCAAAACCAAGGAAAGCACATTCACACACAATATTAGCAAACCTCTCTGCTCATAACAATTAGTACTGTCCCGGGCTAGAGAGGAAATGTCTATGAAATTACTCTATCTCATTTTTAAGTGATATAGACTGTATTTTCTCTTACAAATTAATGTAGGAGTTAGGCTACATTTATGTTCCTTCTAGATGGATAATTGGTTCATTCAATTAGCAAATATGTTTTGTGCATCCCCCATGCTTTGGTAGTAGGTACTGGGACATGATGTACAAGATAGAAGACTCCTGATTGTCACGGGACTTCCAAGCTGGGGTAAGGGAAACAATACCCATAAATACATAAAGAAATAAAGCAAATTTTGAAAATGTTGATCACATAAGAACTTTGTATTAAGTTTAGGTGCAGTTGTTAATATTTTAGAGGATAGAAATTAAGTTTTTAATGATCTTGATGCTCTACCAAACTGATCCCATAAAAAAATAAATGGAAATGAGAAGTGGAATTAGGCTTAAATACTAGATACGTGTTGATGAATACCTGACTACATATAGAAGAAACAAGCAGAAAAACAGTTAGCAAAATAGTAAAGGTGGGATGAAAAAATTCCTAACTAAAATTTACTGACGAGTGGCAGAGAGTAATATTTCAATTCCATTCTGCCTCCATCAGCCCATTTGTCTGTCAGACAACTCTGTCTTAAAGGGACATGTGCCTTTAGGAGAACACTTCTTTGTTTACATTTTATATGTACTTCAAACATATTAAAAAAGGAGTCATCCTGTTCCCTTCGGATGCTTCACAAAAGAAACAGACCCTGAGGCAAGGGTCCGCTCCAGTCACTTTCATAACCAATGTTATGACGGAATTATACAGTGGGCAGCATGTCCTCTCCACTCCACTGATGTGGGTAGTTTAAAATGCACGGCAAGGCTAGCTATAAATTCTTTCACCGGGTCTCAAATGGATATACCCTGAGGAACATCCGAGATGTTTCCAGAAGCAAAGAAGCTTTCTGCATGGACGCCCTATATGCGACAATCACCCGGAAGCTGAGGAGCTATCCAGCCCCACAGCGATACAATAAAAATTCTGGCTTAGCGGCGGGGCGAGGGGAGCATGCTAGAGGACGTAGGTCTTTCTTGGAACTGTGCCTATATACTGGACATATTTTCAAGCCAATAGCTCTTTAAGAAATTCCCATCGCATAAAACCAAGAAATCGCGAGAAGACAGCCGTGCGTAGCTCGCGTAATTGCGCGTTGCGCCTGCGCGCTGTGAGGCAACCCGCACTTCCGCCTGAGGAGTGCTGTCACTCACAACCGTCTCCCGCCCGGCGCCGTGACGTAGCGCTTTCTTTTCCGCTTGGTGTGCATCTTCGGATAGAGGTCTGCGGAGCTGGGAACTGCAAAGACTTTTCGCTGCGCGTCTCGGACCATTTCACTGCTCATCAGTACGGGATCGCTTTGCCAGGAGTCGGGAGGAACAAAGGAATAGGAAGGAGACGGTGGGCCGCCGGCCGCCGTGCTCCGAGTTGCTTTTTCTTCGCTCCTGGCCGGAGAAGCTGGGTTTACAGTCGTCATTGTAAGTAACTGAGGTGAAGAGAGCTCACTGCGCCCTGCTTTTTTACTTTGTTTTGGGAAAGTTTGGGGATTGGGCGTGTCTGCTGGGGCCTTGCTTAACTTTCTGTGCTGTAAATCATTCCGCAGGATCCGCCATTTGCTTTCCTGCTCGCTAGCTCTCCGCATTGTCCGGCAGCGGCATCTAGAGGTTGGAAGTTGGCATTGCAGCTAATATATGTAAACGGACCTGAATATGCCAGTGTAAGTAACAACTGGTATTCAGTCACCGCACATTTAAAAAGACTTGGTGCTTAATTCAAAATTAAGAAAATAGATTCTTAACTGCTGTAGTACTTAAGTATTTCAATTAATTACAAACTTGTTCTTCTGATTGTTGCAATAGCTGGAACTTTTTAGTGCAACAAGTGGTTATTGGAGAAGTGAGTTGCAAAGAAATAAAGATGAGTAAGAGCAAAGATGATGCTCCTCACGAACTAGAGAGCCAGTTTATCTTACGTCTGCCTCCAGAATATGCTTCTACTGTGAGGCGGGCAGTACAGTCTGGTCATGTCAACCTGAAGGACAGACTGACAATAGAGTTACACCCGGATGGGCGTCATGGAATTGTCAGAGTGGACCGGGTTCCACTGGCCTCAAAATTGGTAGATCTGCCATGTGTTATTGAAAGTTTGAAAACCATTGATAAAAAAACGTTTTACAAGACAGCAGATATCTGTCAGATGCTTGTATCAACAGTTGATGGTGATCTCTATCCTCCAGTGGAGGAACCAGTTGCTGTTTCTGCAGCAGCAGCAGCTGCTGCTGCTGACCCCAAAGCAAGCAAAAAAAAGGATAAGGACAAAGAGAAAAAGTTTATATGGAACCATGGAATCACTCTGCCTCTAAAAAATGTCAGAAAGAGGAGGTTCCGGAAGACAGCAAAGAAGAAGTATATTGAATCTCCAGATGTGGAAAAAGAAGTGAAGCGTTTGCTGAGTACAGATGCTGAAGCTGTCAGTACTCGTTGGGAAATAATTGCTGAAGATGAAACAAAAGAAACAGAAAATCAAGGCCTTGATATCTCTTCTCCAGGAATGTCAGGCCACAGGCAGGGCCATGACTCATTAGAACATGATGAGCTTCGGGAGATATTCAATGACCTCAGCAGCAGCAGTGAAGATGAAGATGAGACACAGCATCAAGATGAGGAAGATATCAACATCATCGACACAGAGGAAGATCTGGAAAGACAGCTACAGGACAAGCTAAATACATCAGATGAACAGCACCAAGAAAATGAAGGAACCAGTCAGCTGGTTATGGGAATTCAGAAACAGATTGATAACATGAAAGGAAAGCTCCAGGAGACCCAGGACAGGGCGAAACGACAGGAAGATCTCATCATGAAAGTGGAAAACCTGGCTCTCAAGAACAGATTTCAGGCTGTGCTAGATGAACTCAAACAAAAGGAAGACCGAGAAAAGGAGCAGCTCAGCTCTTTGCAAGAAGAGCTAGAATCACTCTTAGAGAAGTAAGAAGAGTTTTTGATACTTAATTTCATTCCATAGAATGATGAGCATTAGAAGAAAAATTTTGGCTTCATCACCTGGATGAGATATAACTTAGCAGTAATTCCCATTTCCTCTGCTCCTATTGAATTTGTATTACAGACAGCAATAAGTGTGCATGTCTTATTTCATTTGACTCTTACAGCTTTCCTGGGTGTTTATCCTGTAGGAAGTAGGAATGTATGACAGATAAATGCAGGAAAATTATAGGATTAGTGGAATGAACAGTTCAACCTTAGTAGTCATGACTTCACTGCAGGACTTTGCTACTGTTTCTCATTTGCCAGGAGCTGCTATTGCTGGTCTGTGATGCCATCTGAGATCAGTAAGAAGAGTAGCCTAGAGGCTAGTGAATCTAATTTGCATATGTTTTCCCATGCAGTAGCTATTTTTCAACATGTAGAGTAATCATTTTATAAAGTTGTTTTAACACAATAAAAACTAGTTTTTACCTCATAGTGTGTTTTGCACTTTTAGGGGTAGTGGGTGTCAGATTCTCTTGTGAGGTGGTTTGTTGGTGGGGTTTAATAACTGAAATTTCATTCTGTTTTGTAAAGAAAGAAGCAGTTATGTTGGATTTTAAGAAAAAGATAAACACAGCAGGTGCAAAAAAATTGGGAATGTTGTCTTTGTATTTCGTTAAGGTTCTGATCCACCAGGTCCATTTGGAGGTTAAGAAACACTAGGTACAGAACCTTCCTAAATTACCCTAATTTTTATACATGAAGGTCTTTTTTTAATGCTTTGTGGGGTTTTTTTGTTTGTTTGTTTAGAGCGCTATAGTCATCTGCTTAGTATATTAGGAACAAAAGAAAGCCAGGGCTATCAAGTACTGTTGAAGAAATCATTCCATTGGGTTGGATTAAGATTATATACCTAAATATCTTACTTTCTGCAATTATTTAATATTCTGAGAACTGAGGTGATTTGTCCATATCCGTTTATCAAAATTACTTATAAAGGAAGTTGTTACATAGTCTGATATTTAAAAATTCCTTAAGCATAATTTTCATTTTTTTAAAAATATGTGCCAAAGATTGTAATCTAATGCCTCCACTTGAGCTATTTGGAAGACTCATTGATAAAATTCACAAAATGCAGAGTTATCTACAATTCATTTACAGCATTAGTTCATAAAAGAAATCTTCGGTTTGAAAATACTAGCCTCATGAAGCAAACATTTAAAGTTCATAGTAGCTAGATGTTTGACAAGAAACATTAGAAACAGTAAACAAATTTTCCAGACCTCTCAAGTCTACAATCATACTTGCTGATAATTTCTCTCTTGCTAGCTGATCATTTTTCTTTTACCAAAATGTTTTTATAATTTTAAGATTTCAATATAAAATATGGAGGCTTAAGCAGAGTCTATCTAGGCTTTGGATTATTTCTTCAGGTTTGCAAATAATGAGGCAAGTTTTTCTAGTACGTGAGGGTGGTAGGTAACAAATTCTGTTTTAGTATATTGGGAATTTCGCTATGAGATTGACACCTGAAAAGCTTTCATCTTACTTGGCTTTATAGTAGATCATTTATCAGAATAACTCTTAGGAAGACCTTAACACTAATGATGGTTAATTTCCATTATTGGGAAGGAGAGATCTGCACACAAAAGCAAAATTAGTGATTTGGTTACCCCCATTTCAGTTATAAGCTCTGCTGATTTTCAAATCCATATTTCTAAGCTCGGTATCTTTTGAACTTCAGATTTAGTATCGTCAACTGTGTATTGGGAACACTCATTTATAAGTGTTACTTCAGGCAACTCAAATCTAAATGTTCAAAATGGAGCCTTTTATTCCTTTTCTTGAAGGTTTGTTCTTCCTCCTGTGTTTCTACCACCATCCCAGTTGCTAAAGCTAGAAAATTTTTTTTAAAACATTGTGTTTATTTTTAGAGAGAGGGGAAGGGAAGGAGAAAGAAACATCGATCTATGGTTGCAGGTACCTGGCCCATAACCCAGGCAAGTGCCCTGACTGGGAATCAAACTGGTGACCTTTCCGGTCACAGGCAGGTGCTCATTCCACTGAGCCACACCAGCCAGGGCTGAAGCTAGAAATTGAACCCATCATCTTTGACTACTCCCCCTTACTACTGATTTTACTTTTCTGAAAAGCTCTTCAGTCACTCTACTTTATCCCCACTGGTACTGTCCTTGTGTAAGCCATTATTATCTCTCATCTAGCAAGTAGCAGTAGCTTCATTGATCTGGTTACCAAAATAAGATATTTCATCATGTCACTCCTATGCTTAAAACCATTCAGTGGTACATCATTATTTCAAGATTAAGTTTATATTTCTTAAAAAGGTACACATGAGTATGTGTGCTCTAGTTAGTTTTTTAGCCTTGTCACATCCTCAGTTTTCAATCCATACTGAGCTTATTTACATTTTTTCAAGGAGTTTAATTACTCCTTTTCCTCTCTTGGGCCTAAGAACCTTTTAACAAGCTGTTCACTTCACCTAAAATACTCTCCCCTTTATTTGGCCATGTCCTACTTAACTCTCAGTCTCAACCTAGATATCACTAGTCCCAGTGTCTTTCTTGAGCTCCATCTAGGTTAAGCAGTTCTATTATGACTTTGCCTATACTGTGTTTCCCTTTTATTCAACGAGTATTTATTGTGCTGAGCAATACCAGACGCTATATGAAGTCCTGAACTAAATATTTAGTGTCTGTAGTCTCTTGAACTCTGTATTAGTCTAGTGGGATAACTGGTCTGCTATGCATTTATTACACGAAAGTGTAAATTACCTGTTGCTCATATCCTCCACTATGCTATAAATTCACTAAGTAGGCACTTTGGCTTGTTAGTCACTAAACTTAATACATCATAAAGACATTAAAATTTCAAGGTCAAGAGATGCAGTGCCTGGATCTCTATCCTAGCTCAATGACTTACTATGTCATCTTAGGCAATTAACTATCTGTTTGCCTCAATTTTCTCATCTCTAAAATGGAGGTGATAATATTACCTACCTCATAGGGCTGTTGCGTTTTTGGCTGTTGGCTATTGAGTTGATAATAGATAAAGGGATTTAGAACAGTGCCTGGAATATAGTAAACAATAAAAACACTACTATTGCCTACTAAACTAAGGTCTGAAGATAATAGAGAATTAAATAATTAGTTGAATTAAAGAGTTATCAAGATGGTGGAAAAATGTACAAAGAAACAGCTGTTTTAAACATTGACTGATTTCAAATTAAATAATCAAAGTATAAATTACAGTAATCAAACAGTTTGCTTATATCTGCAGCATAAATAAATCAACTTACTATTGTAACTTTATTTTTTATTTGATTTATTTATGGCTTGGCTTTGCATTAATATTAAAAACTCCACAATGGAGAGTAATTATCTGTTATATAAACTTCAAAAGGGAAGGACTTCAATGAAGAAGATTGGGGTCCATTTCCTTTCAAATAAATTGAGAGTTATAAAAAAAGATCCACCTTTATCACAACTTCCTTGGCTAATGAGTGTGGGTGTGGTTGGGCTACAGTTTTCAGTATTTCTGGGTTCATGAGCAAAAGTTACAAAGAAATCTTTAAAATTAGTGTTTTAAAATATTACAGAAATCAGAGACTCACTGAAAAAAATGAAACAGTACAGCAATTTTACAAAAAAAAAGTCCCTTTCACACCAACTTTCTAGAGTAAACTTAACATTTTGATATGTGTCATTCCAGATCTTTATTGGTTATACAGTTAATTGTATACATATATGTAGTTCTATAAAGCAAAATAAAAATATTATTTTGTTAGAGACATGATTCTATAACTTTCTCAGAAATACATTGTGCACCCTGGCCAAGTAGCATCATCCCAATATGCTAAGGTTGCAGGTTCAATCTCCAGTCAGGGCACATACAAGAATTAATCAGTGGATGCATAAGTAAGTGGAACAACAAATTAATGTTTCTTCCTCTCTCTCTCCCCACTTCTCAAATCAGTTAAGAAAAAAAAAAAAAACATTATGAGCCCTGGCTGGTGTGGCTCAGTGAATTGAGTGCTAGCCTGTGAACCAAAGGGTCACAGGTTTGATTCCCAGTCTGGACACATGCCTGGGTTGCGGGCCGGATCCCCAGAGGGGGTTGTATTAGAGGCAACCACGGAGTGATGCTTCTCTCCTTCTCTTTTCTCCTTCTCTTCCCCTCTCTCTAAAAGTAAGTAAAAATCTTAAAACATTATGAATATCCTTCCTTAGCATGTGTAGATCTACTTCTTTCACAATATAGGTATTTTCTTAATTGTATCTACTCCCATATTGGGCAGTGTTTATATGCTGCGGTTTGTTCTCTCCAAGTACAGCTGTTTAGAGAAAATTGATCTTTGTCTCTTAACTATTTACGCAGCTACATCTGACAATTCAATGAAGATATACACTATTTCCCTATTAATGCTCTTGTGATCCCTGGCCTTTACTAATCTGTTTTCTTCAAAACATATATGAACTTACTGCAAAAACAGTTGATGATTTATTGCAGTAATCCTGCATTTCTTGTGTTTATAAAAAGTATGCTTTTAGAAAACAGTGAATCAGATGTAATTAATTGAAAATCAGTGGTCATTAACATTGAATAAATGTTCATTAACAGTGGTCATAAAACATTGAATGCACTTCTAGATAACTCAATAGGGACTCCACAATAAATATTAAAATACACTTTTTTTCTCCCTATCTTCCCTGAAGGTCTATCAAAATGTTAAAGCTTCTCTAAAATATGACATGGAGGATTTAAAATCTTTTTTTAGTTTAAAATGGAAGATTGTTTTCACATATCTTTTCTCTATCAAATAGCAGTAACCCCCAAGATTAAGAGAAGAGATGAGACAACATTAAATAATAGATGTCATACCATTTTCAGAAGGTCAAAGCAGATGGTAATTCAGAAATCAGAAAGTTACATGTGAAATGTCTGCAAGGGGCTATGCCAAGAAGAACAAACCCATTTGACATAGAACCTGTGAGATTTTTTGCAGGCATAAGTTTCCAAGGAAGGGGAATGGTGTGGGGCTGGAAACTGGATTCATTAAAGTCTGTGTTCTGAGCTGTTGGATATCCAAGATCCCCGTCCCACCCTAGCAATCTAGGTGACTTCCTTCCCGCCCACAGATAGAATGTTTCTTTTCATTTTATTATATTTTGGAAAGTTTATTTTCTAGGTAAATTGAAGCAAAGACCCAAAGTCAGAGAGAGGCACAGATGAAGGTTGGGGTGTATAGCATCAAACAAGGGAAGTATGTTAAAATCTATATCCTTCACTGCAGGAATGTCACCGTCTTTCCCCCATCTTGGTCTTACTAAATCAGTATCCAAAAGATACCCTTTCTCCCTCTCCTGCCCAACACACACACACAGTCAATCGGAAGATTATTCTCTGAAGAAACCATGTGGTTCCTGAGAAAATACAGCCAAATAACGTGGGCATTCTCCAAGAAGAAGCCAGGTCACATTTGACAAATTCTACCAATCTGTGGACAAATTCTACCAATGCAGAACCTACTTTTCAGTGCCTCACCTTTAAATGTTGACAGCCAACGATAATCAGATGAGGAAAGCCTTCGAGAGGGAAAAGAAAATCATTTCAGTATACTTTCTGCCCTTTCCCCCATTTTGTTAACCCCCACAGTAAAATCACAATTAGGCCTTGGAATGTGAGCATCTGGGAAGGAAAAGTGTGTCCTACAAGCGGTACCCTTACTAATGTCCCAAACCTCACCTTACCTTGGAAGCTAGTGCAGTCATACATATCCCTAACTTACGCCATTGCTTCGCAAAACTATGGCTTAAGGACCTCGAACTTACCAAGTACAGACAGCTGGAACCACACAGCCCTTTTCCTACCAAGTTTCTTAGCAATATATAAATCTCTCTTTTCCAAGCCAAGTAAAATGCCACGTCCTACCTCTAGAAATGATGAGGACTCAGTCCCACCAGCTTCCAGGGCTTTAGCCACAGGTCTCCAACGATGTTGCCACGAAATAGCCCTCTCCAGCTCCGCAGGCGTGGCGTAGCGCTTAGGCCCCTCCAGCGTCCCCAGGAGCCGGACCTTGAGAGACCCTGCAGAGCCGGTCCCTCTGCTGAGCCTCCATTCTTGTCCCAGTGGCGATGAAGGGCTTTCTAGTCAAAAGCAACCACCGATTGTTATGTAAAACCCCCGCCCCCAGTGGTTTGTCTTTCTTCCCTATTTAAATCTCTCTCTGGGTAGGTTGACCCTTGGCTCCAGGCTCTAACAACTGGTAGCAGCTCCCATTTTGTCTCTCACAGGGACACTTGGGGGGGCGGGGGTCTGGCTCCACGGGAACATATCGCCCCGCCTCTGCCTCTTGAAGAGCAGCACCGAGAGTCTCCCAGTCTGCAAAAAATGTATCGTTTAGGTTTCAGTTGGTCATTAAAGGTTTATGTATTCAGTCCGCATGCTAGACGCGCTGGCTCCGGAACCGAGGTTCAGCGGGCAGGGTCTATAGGGCGCGCGGGAGAGCTCGCGGGAGAGCTCGCGGGAGACCGTGGGCCGGGAGTTACTCCAGGGCACCGGGAGGCGGCCCACGGCCTGGCCTGGGGTTAAGCGTCTTTTCCTGCAGTGGAGTGTCAGCTATGAGTAGGCGGAGGGGCCAGAGACGCCCACCGCAGCTCCAGAGAGTCGCCCCACTAGAACAGCGGGTGCGTGGGAGAACATGAGGTCCAACCCCGCCATCCAAGCGGCCATAGACCTCACGGCGGGGGCCCTCGGTGGCACCGTGTGTGTCCTGACCGGGCAGCCCTTTGACACAATTAAAGTGAAGATGCAGACCTTCCCCGGCCTGTACAAGGGCATCACCGACTGCTGCCTGAAGACGTACTCACAAATAGGCCTGCGCGGCTTCTACAAGGGGACAGGCCCAGCGCTGATCGCCTACGTCGCCGAGAACTCTGTCCTCTTCATGTGCTACGGCTTCTGCCAACAGTTTGTGAGGAAAGTGGTGGGACTGGACAAGCAGGCAAAGCTGAGTGATATGCAGACTGCAACCGCCGGCTCCTTGGCGTCGGCGTTTGCCGCGCTGGCCCTGTGTCCCACTGAGCTTGTGAAGTGTCGTCTACAAACCATGTACGAAATGGAAATGTCAGGGAAGGTAGCCAAAAGCCGCTACACAGTTTGGTCCGTGGTGAAGGGCATCCTTAGGAAGGATGGTCCCTGGGGCTTCTACCGCGGTCTCTCCAGCACTCTCCTTCAAGAAGTACCAGGCTATTTCTTCTTCTTCGGTGGCTATGAACTGAGCCGAACGTTTTTTGCCTCAGGGAGATCAAAAGATGAACTCGGCCCTGTCCCTTTGATGTTAAGTGGTGGAATTGCTGGGATTTGCCTTTGGCTTGTCATATTCCCAGTGGATTGTATCAAATCCAGAATTCAGGTTCTTTCCATGTCTGGAAAACAGGCAGGATTTATTGGAACTCTTTTAAATATTGTGGAAAGTGAGGGGATAGCAGCCTTATATTCTGGACTGTCAGCCACTCTGATTCGAGCATTCCCTGCCAATGGGTCACTGTTTTTGGCTTATGAATACAGCAGGAGGATGATGATGAGCCAGTTTGAAGCATACTGAAGTGTCTTGGTGAACCTGGATCCAAATACACATCTTTAAGGACTATAGCTTATCTCACGGTTTCATGGAGTACTGGACTAATGTAGACTTATTTTTCTACTTCATGGGAATTTTGTTTTTGTTGTCTGCTACCCTAAATCTTAAACTTTATGGAAGAACCTTTATTATCCATATACAATTTCGGCCCATTATTGTACTGAAATAGAAAAGTTGCTTTTTGTGTGTTTTGTGGGATATACAGAGTGAGCAGGTAGCCCTATCTACTTAATCTGAAAGGCTAAATAAAGTTATAACAACTTTTGTATAAACCTGTACATACATACAGTTTGGTTGGTTAGGTGTTACTGAAACACAGTTTGGATCTGTTTAATTTCATTTCACCAGAAAAAAACAAGTTAACTATGTTTCATGAGGGTGGTTAATGATTGCTTAACTTATTGAAAATGTAGTTTCTACTTAAAACTGTGCTCTGTGCTAAGCAATTAAAGTTTTTAAAAAGTTTTTGTGTGGTAATTGAAAACCAAAATACCCATCTAGATTTTTAAGAAGACAATATACACCTGTGTCTTCCATATTCTTGAGTTTCAAAGTTGGCATCCTACATTTTTCTAAGATGCTCTTAAAATACTGCCATCCACTTTCAAAGTGGGATCATATTCCACACTTCTCACCCAAAAAGCTTCCCCTCTGCGGGGCTTTAGGTTGAGGAAGGGGTTGAGGGGAAGGCTCTGTGCTGTTATGCTTTGATGAAAACCCATGTAGCTAACAACAGTTCTTAGCTTTTAGTTTCTGAGTCCTGGTCTGGGTAGGATTCCAGGGTGTTCTCTGGGCCCATTAGGAGTTGTTGATCCACTTTGGATTATTTCAGCAGTCAGAAACGCTTCCAGGGAACAGAGAAAAGCTTTTGTTCCCTCTTTGGTGTTCAAGTGACAATATTCATGGATGAAGTCCTCTCCCCTCAGGCAGAACTAGACAGAATTCAGTACTTATACTCCACAGTGAGGAATGTTAAGGCTGAACCATCCTGAAGTGTACCTTGAGGTCATAGTTATACAGTATTGCAATCTTTTAAATTTTGTATGGACTATCAGTGAAGTTTAATAACTGTATATGGAGTGTGACTTTATAAAGCAATGAGATGTAAGAAAAGCAATTTTATTAAACTATACCATATGTATGTACATATGCACAAACAAAAAAAAACATAGTTCATCTGGTCCCACAAACTGTCACCGCTAAAATAAGCCTCATCATCCCTTGCTGCTCTAAGGCCAGCAGAGTATTCAATTAAGTCTTAAGCAGCCTGTAAAGCTAAAAGCAAGCAGGCTACTGGTCTTTTAAAGAATACTTTGTAGTTTTTTTTTCTTTTCTTTTTTAAAAAGATTTCATTTATTTATTTTTAGAGAGAGGGGAAAGGAAGGAGATAGGCAGAGAAACATTAATGTGTGAAAGGTTGCCTCTTGCACATGCACCAACTGGGGACCTGGCTCACAAACCAGGTGTGCGCCCCAGCCTTGAATTGAACCAGTGATGTTTCACTTTGCATGACAATGTGCCAATAACTGGTCTGCACCTGTCAGAGTGCTACCAGTCTTAATAGTAGTCCACACAATGTGTGTGTATCGCTGTCAGCAGAACGTTGATCTTGTATACAATCTCCAGTTTCCTTTAGCTTTTGCTATCTGTAAAGCTTCTGCTGAAATCATAGTCCAGTATTTGGGTACAATTTTTACTATTTTGGATCTGTACTCCAGACAAAAATATAATTTAAATATTGTGTTTAAAGAAACTTGGGTGTCATATTAAATTATTTACCTAAGTAAACTATTTCTTTAACTCACACCATTTACAATATACTGTATTGACCTCTGGGTATACAGACATTAATATGTGGATTCTGTTCTCAAAAATAATTCTTTCTTTCTTTTTCTTCTTTTTTTTTGATAATAACTCTCCTGCCAGATCCTCCTGCTTATAAAAAGCAGAGGAGATTTTGTAAATCCTTCAAGTGCTAGATGGGATGTCCTATTTATTTTTTAATTTATTTTTTATTATTTTTAATTTTTTTAATATATTTTATTGATTATGATATTACAGTTGTCCCAATTTTTCCCCTTCCCTCTAGCAATCCCCCCCTTAGTTTATGTCCATGGGTTGTGCACATACATTCTTTGGCTTCTCATTTCCTACACTATTCTTATCCTCCCCTGTCTATTTTGTACCTACCAATTTGTACTTCTTTTTTTAAATTATATTTTATTGATTATGCTATTACAGTTGTCCCATTTCTCCCCCATCACTCCCCTCCACTCTGCACACCCCCTCCCACCCACACTCCCCCCTTAGTTCATGTCCATGTGTCATAAGTTCTTTAGCTTCTACTCTTCCCACACTATTCTTGCCCTCCCCTGTCTATTTTCTACCCACCGTCTATGCTACTTATTCTCTGTACCTTTTCCCCCTCTCTCCTCCTCCCACTTCCCTGTTGCTAACCCTCCATGTGATCTCCATTTCTGTGGTTCTGTTCCTGTTCTAGATATTTGCTTAGTTTGCTTTTGTTTTAGGTGTGGTTCTTAACATCTGTGAGTTTGCTGTCTTTTTACTGTCTTATTTTTTATCTTCTTTTTCTTAGATAAGTCCCTTTAACATTTCATATAATAAGGGCTTGGTGATGATGAACTCCTTGAACTTGACCTTATCTGAGAAGCACTTTATCTTCCCTTCCACTCTAAAAGACAGCTTTGCTGGATAGAGCAATCTTGGATGTAGGTCCTTGACTTTCATGACTTGGAATACTTCTTTCCAGCCCCTTCTTGCCTGGAAGGTCTCTTTTGAGAAATCAGCTGACAGTCTGATGGGAACTCCTTTGAAGGTGACTGTCCCCTTATCCCTTGCTGCTTCTAGGATTCTCTCCTTCATTTTAATCTTGGCTAATGTAATTATGATGTGCCTTGGTGTGTTCCTCCTTGGGTCCAATTTCTTTGGGACTCTCTGAGCTTCCTGGACTTCCTGGAAGTCTATTTCCTTTGCCAGATTGGGGAAGTTCTCCATTATTATTTGTTCAAAGAAGTTTTCCACTTGTTGCTCTTCCTCTTCCCCTTCTGGTACCCCTATAATTCAGATGTTGGGACATTTAAAGATGTCCTGCAAGTTCCAAGGCCTCTCCTCATTTTTTTGAATTCCTGTTTCTTCATTCTTTTCTGTTTGATTGTTTTTCTTTCTGTTCCACTCCATTGATCTGAGTCCCAGTTTTCCTCCCATCACTATTGGTTCCCTGTGCATTTTTCATCATTTCACTTATTGTAGCCTCCATTTGTTCATCTAATTTGTGAGCAAAATCAACCAATTCTGTGAGCTTCCTAATCACCAGTGCTTTGAACTGTGCATCTGATAGGTTGGCTACCAGTGCTTTGAACTGTGCATCTGATAGGTTGGCTACCTCTTAGTCGCTTAGAAGAATTAGCTCTGGGGCCCCGATCTGTTCTCCCATTGGAGCCATCCTTGTTTTTTGTTTTTTATTTTTGTCTGGTCCAGGCTGTTACGTATGAGGGGCGGAGCCTTAGGTGTTTACCAGGGCAGGGCAACCCAATGGCTGTGTTGTGATGCTGGATGTGGGGGCGGGGTCCAAGAGGGAACAATGGTGCCTGCTCCACTCTTGGATTCCAGTCCCTTCTGTCACTTTCTCCAAGCAAATTGGGCCCTTCTGGTGATGATTTCTGTGTGGGTAGGCTGGCGCATGTTCTAGGACCCCGTGGGTCTCTCCAACAAACTCTCCCGTGAGGCCAGGACTCCCTCCCGGCACCCCTACTCCCACAAGTGTTCACAATCGGTGCCCTTTAGGCTCTATTTCCTGGCACTGGGGCCCTGCACTGAGCAGTCTGTCTCACTTCCCGTTATTGCCTGGCTTATCTGCATGCAAATGTGTGACCATGGTCAGCCACCTTGTGCACCTCAATTGGTCTGCTCATTGCCTTCCTGCGCTCGGTAACCATCGCCTGTGCACCTGGGACCACCAACTACTGCTTTTTCCCACCACGACCCCTCTCCACCAGCCGCCGACTCTGCCCCTATTACCAGTCTGGGTAAATCATTGTCAGACTTCCGTACAATTCAATCCTCTATCTGTTTTGGTTGGGGTTTTTTTTTTTTGTTCTATATTTTTGTTGTCCTTAATCTTGGTTGTGAGAGGAGGCGAAGTGTGTCCACCTACACCTCCATCTTAGCCAGAAGTCTGGATGTCCTATTTATAAATCACTTAATAAAGCCAATTAGATCTTCAAATTTACTCAACTGAATATTGTTTTTTAATGTAGTATATCCATTACCTCATAGTGTTTCCTTTTTTATTGAAGTATAATTGACATATAACATCCACTTATTTATTATTTTGTGTGGTAAGGTGGTATTTATTTCTAAGATTTAAATAGATCAAATCCATTTTTCTGATGCCTAGTCTTATTTTAAACTTCACTTTCACATGGCATAATTTACTCCTCAACTTTGAAAAATCTTTGTGATGTTTATTCCATTATTTGGCCTATGGTCAAGGCCAGGTGGTCCGCCTGCTACAGTGAAATTGTAGCTAGAAATTCATTCTCTGTCCTAGCTGTCATATGATACTAAACTGTAGCAATTGTTAGATATATGTGACATCTCAGAAGGATCATATCTGGCAAAGGTGTATTAAACCTGCTATTTTCTTTAATTAAACAAGAAGATACCCTCAAGTTGTGGAGCTTGGAAGGAAAGGAGTTTCTTTGTATTCTGTCCCAGAGCTCTAAGGAGGAATGATAATTATTTCTAGGAAGTTGTTGCATATATAAAATAGTCACAAGAGGTTTCTTACTCAAGGCTAGAAAGTAGCCTTCTGTCCAGAGCCTGCATTTCCAACTTGAGCATTATCTGTTTTGAAATCCCTGTTTCCAAATTCTGTAACTCTCTGTTCTCTTGGATCTTATCCAGATCCACAAGAAATGACCCAGAAGTCTTCTCTGAGAGACTTTTTAGAAGTATATTGTTTCAGTCTTGGAACTGTCGTCTAAGCCTGGGACCTGCCATGAGCTCCACCATCCACAGTGTTCTCAGCTCCCTTTTAGTGCCAGCACTTAAACACTGAATCCTTGTCAATGGGCTAGTGCCTACTTGCCAATCAACCTCTTCAAGGTTGGTAGTGGTCATCAGCACTGATGCTCTGTTCATTGCATGAAGCTTAATGGCTTTTTCAAAACCAGATCAGAACATTTGGTATTAGCGGCTTTAGTCTGCACCTTGAGATGGAAAATTTCACAGGTGGGTAAGTAGCTTTGTAGAAAATTGACCCCTCTTAACAATCCTGCATATTCTGTGAGTGAAAAAAAATGTCCCCAGAAAGGATATTTGTTCCTCCAGGTAAGTATCTATATAGTGAGTATTTCTACTCCAACCCAAAGGAGTTTCACTGGGTCCTCCTCAGCACCCTGGACTCTCAGCAGACATTAAGTAGGGCATCTTTCCACATACCTTGCTCACTGATTTATATACAAATAGCTCTTCTGTGCATTCAGAGGAAAGGCCCCTTTCTGCGTTTGGAAAAATGGTAGATGGACTCTTCTGTAGCCAGTGCTCAGGTTCCTAATCTCAGTTCTTAGAAACATTGTCCCTAAAAGGCCTTCCCCATCTTCTCAGCACTAGATATAGGAATCTCCTCAGGCACATGTGCCCATTTGGTCACAAAGTCCACACAGCAAGATGAGTCTTCTGTTCCAAGTCTGCAGACTGCCATGGTACCATTATTGTCTTTTGTAATGAAGTACAAGATTTTAGCATACACTGCCCTTTATTTTTGTACTTTTTGCTTCTGCTTTTATGCTTCCTTCTGCATTTTGCTTTGCTCTCTGGGGTAAATCTTAAAAAGTCTCTCTCTCTCTCTCTCTCTCTCTCTCTCTCTCTCTCTCTCTCTCTCTCTGTTTCTCTCTCTCTCTCTCTCTCTCACACACACACACACACACACACACACACACAGATCTACTCTCTTAGTAACTTTCAAATATACAATACAGTACTGTTCCCCAGGACTTACCTTTCCACTTTTTTATCATATCTATTGATAGTCAAAGTCTTTGATTTTAATACAGTAAAATTCATTCTTTATTAATCCTTTATTCTATGGTCAATGTCTTCTTAAAGAAAGAATTTCTACACCCAAGGTCTAAACTTTGTTTACCTATATTTCCTACTAAGGGTTTTAAAGGCTTTTTTTGACAATTTAAGTCTTAGATCAACTTGGAGTTGATTTTAACATTAAGATCTAATTTAATCTTTTTTTTGTATGAGTAACTATTTTTGATTGAACATCTCATCTTTTGTCCATATGATGGTGTTAGGAAGTGGGGCCTTTGGCAGGTAACTAGGTCTGGAGCACATTATGAGGGTAGAGCTTCATGATGAAGTTGGTGCCTTTATAAGAAGAGGACAAAACACCAGAGCTGCTTCCCTCAGCCCTGCGAGGATACAGAGAGAACCCTGAAGTCTGCAAGCCAGGAAAAAGGCCCTCATCAAGAACCCGATCTGTTGGCACCTTGATCCTGGAAGTCTGTTCCCAGCCTCCAGAATTGTGAGAAATAAACATCTTTTGTTTAAGCCACTAGCCTATGGTATTTTGTTACAGTAGCCTGAGCAGACTAAGACAATCTGACTTGCCATCTCTCTAATAGTCAAACGTTCCATATATATGTAAATGTATTTTTCACCTCTCTTATTACATTTGGAAATATTTCTGTCTGTGTAGCAATACCAAGCTATCTGGGTTAATATAGATTTATAAGAAATCTTAATTATTAGTAGGGCAAATTTTTGCTTCTGCTCTTTTTTAAAAACTTTCCTAGCTATTATTGACATTTAATTATTTCATATGAATTTTAAAGTAATGTTTAAGTAAGATTGTAATGTTTAAAGAAATATACTGGGGAAGAAAAGAATAGATAACCTTAAAAAACTGAATTTTCCAATTCATGAGCATCATATATTTCTCTATAAACGTAAGTCACCTTAATGTCTCTTTATAAAGTTATATAATTTCCCCATAGAGATCTTACACATTATTACACTGTTCCTAGGTACTTGATTTTTAATGATTGTATCTATATTTTAAATGTCAATTTCTGTTTGTTGCTAGTTTATAAACTAAAATTATTTTATATTAATTTTTCAAATTCTTCAACCTTACTTTTAAACAATTATGATGTTTTATTTGTAGGTACTTTTGGATTTTCAGTTCATTCCTTAATACCATCTGAAAATAATAACTTTGTTTCTTCCTTTGCAATCTGTGTAACTTGTGTTTCTTTGTCTTATCATGCTGGCCAAAACCTCCAGTACAATGTGAAATAGATGTAATAGTGGGCATTTGTTGGTAATCTCAGAGGAATGCTTTTAACATTTCACAATTCCATGCTTTGCATTAAGTGTTTTCATATTATTTAAAGACTAAGGAAATTTCCTTCTGTTCCTAGCTGAGAAAGATTATCTCCCCCATCATAAGCAGAATTTAACAAATGCTTTTTTGGTGTCTATAAAGATAATTGTGTAATTTTTCTCCTTTGATTTGCATCAGTGAGTGATACTGGCTTTTAACTTTCCTTTTTGGTATCAGGGTTATGCTAAACAAATAACATTTTTAGGGAGTGCTCTCTTTTCTTTTCCTATTCTGTAGAAGTGTTTGTATAAGACTGGAATTATTTCTTCCTTGAATTTCTGGCAGTCACTGCCAGACAGTCCTGAAATTTAACTTATTTAACAGTTATCAGACTTTAGTTTATCTAATCTTGATGAATCAGTTTGATTATATTTCTAAAAATTTGTTTTCCAACTAAATTTTGTAGCTTCTTGTCATAGACTTGTGTATAATATTTTGTTTTACCTTTTTACTGTTTCTACAATATTTGAATTGCCATTCCCCTTTCAATGCCTAATATTTGTTATATGTATTATAAAACTACTTCCCTGTAGTTTTCTTCTACATTGCTAGAGGTTTTTCAATTTTATTAATATTTCAAATAATTAACTTCTGGATATTTGAATTCTTTTTCTTGGATACCTGTTTACTATTTCATTAATTTCTTCTCTTAATTTTTTCTTCCTTGTCCTCTTTTTGGTTTATTGTCTCTTGTTTTTCTCATTCTTGAAAAGGACAGTTAATTCATTAATTTTAACTTTTCTAATATATTCAAGGCTGTTAACTTTTCTCTAAATACTGCTTAATTGAGTCCTACTTATTTTGTTATGATATGTCAAAATAGTCCAGTTCAAAATAGTTCCCAATTTTAGTGTGATGCTTTTTTTTTACTCACAGGTTATTTAGAACTGAATTTTTTAAATTTCCAAACAGCCCTGACCAGCATGGCTCAGTTGGTTGGGCATCATCCCACAAAGTGAAAGGAAGAGATTGGATTCCTGGTCAGGGCACATGCCTGGGTTTCAACCAGATCCCTGGTTGGGGGCATGTGAGAGGCAACCAATTGATCGATGTTTCTCTCTCTTTCTTTCTCCCTTCCCCTCTCTCTAAGAGGAGGAAAAAACTCTTAAATTTTCAAACATATGGGCTATTCTCTGTATCTTTCTGTTATTGATTTCTAGCTTAGTTTCATTTTGATAAGATCATATGTTCATATAGTTTTATCTTTAGCTATTTTTGAAACATTTTTTTACAGAAGACATAGTCAATTTTTATAAATTATGAAGAAAATAATATTCCTTCTATACTTGTTGAATTTGATGTTCTACATATGTTTAGTGAGTCAGTTTTCTTGTCTCTAATGTAGCTGTGTTTTTTCCAGGTGCTGAGCCAACCAACCAATTCATTTATCACTGTTCATCTACCTACAGGGTCTGGCAGAAGTAACACCTGCTTGAGTGTGGTTGGTAGGGTAATAATATGGTTATAATAATTTATAGTTTTAATTTGAACATTTCACCTAAACTATCATATGGTGTGCTTGAGTGTGATATTGTTATGTTACAGCATTACATGCTTATGATTTTGTAATAAAAAAGGGGCATTATTTGTGCTGGACCCTGTATATATATTCATAGCTCAGACCACTTCTCTTCCCATTAAAAGGGATGGCAAGTGTACTGCTTACGGCTGTGCTTATTTGAAAGGCCCACTCTTGAGTAGGCCTGTACTTCAGCAGTTAAACATTGTTGGCTTGAACCAACCATCTGTGAACTTGGGCCAAGATCTTTTCTCCTCTGCAATTGGTGTAGAGAATCTTCCTGTGAAACTGTAGGTGTGAATCAGGACTTTGGTGCAATAGAAGTAGGTGAAAAGAGAATCAAGATCACCTGTTCATGAAACTCCTGAACCTGCTTGGAGCCAATTCTGAATTTACTATTTCTATTATATAATGTTTGCTCTTGTACCTACCTAACCCAATGATGATGGCATAATCATTTGGTGTTTTATAGTCAGCAACTCATCCTATCAGCATGCTAGGTTCTATCTGGAACACAGAGAGGTTATCTGCTGTAGTAGGCATGGGATTGCACTGTAAGATTTGCACTGTAATTCTATTTTGACTGCCAGAAACATCACATGGCATCCTTATCCACCATGAGCATTACTAGCAACATCAGATTGGCTGGATCATATCAGATTGGCTAGTTTTGTAGTCTGGATTTGCTGTATATCCTACTCTCACTCAAGGCCGTGCTCAAACCTAGCAGCATTTTGCATTCCAAATATGGTACATGCTGCCTCTAAAATCCAAAGAGATCTTTCTTAGTGGCAAGAGATGCAAGAGATGACTTGTATTTATCTTCAGAGGGGATTTGCTGACATTCCTCAGACCCCTAAAATCATCACAGATATGGCAGACCCCTGAACCTTTGTGGGGCTAATCTCTTACTCTTTGACATGAATGTAGACCATCCACGGTCCTTGCCACCTACTGCTCACTAGGTTCAATTTTCATGATATCATCAATATTGTTGTCTAACATTATGTTCTGCAGAAAGTTCAATGTTGAGGTCTTCATGGAGTATGTTACAAAAGAAAGTAAAAAATTTAACACAGCTCTGGAGCGAGACAGTGAGTGCTTTTTACTACCTTGTTATGTAAAGATGAGCTTAAAAGCTGAAATAGGCACCATATCTAGGGTAATGTTGGAGAAATGCTCTAATGGGGATGGCAGTGCCCAGAAGAGTGCCATAATACAATGGAAATGGCTCACGCAGGATTATGCTGCCAGAGGAATGCAAGATATTCACAAGTGTGTGTGTGGGTGATCTTTTCCCCAGGCCTGACTGTGGAGTTGTATGAGGAGTTACCGGATTTTATTGTCACATGGGCAGTGCCCTGTGAAGACCCCTCAGCTGACTGACAAACAGCTGCTTGATTTGTGGGTGACAGTTCCAAGGTAAATGGACAAGATCCTGTTTGAAAGGCTGCCACTCTGATGAAAGGAGGGAAAAACATATCAGCTTTGTGGGCTGAATTGAGTGCTGTTTTCCCACAGTTACAGAAGAATGGGACAGCAGAAAAAGCCCTATGTTGGACTTTTTGCTGGCCATATGATAATGCAGGCAAACTATTAAAGGGATGCCCATATGGGACAAAGCCCTATGGATATTTGAGGTATGCATTAAAGTATGACATGTTGATGCCCATCAGAATAACTCCCTTGTAGGTTTGGAAGGTAATTGGAAATGAACAAGAAGGTATATCACCCATTTGCCATCTCAAGATGGCCACCTGGGTCTATACAATAAATGGGGCTACTGCAGCAATGTGGAGATGGGCATAATCTAGGCATATCCCTCATGCACCTTGTGAGGCACAAAATACCAGTGAAAACTGTTCTGTCTGCTAACAAAAGAGACAGAGACTGCAGGTGGCTATTTGGCAGATTTCCCACTCTGAAGGCCCTGAACACAGCTCACAAGTCAGACTGATGCTGGTAGCCCTGGGGGGCTACAAATGGGTCCTGACAGGAATAGACACTAACTTAGGACTGGGCTTAGCTTAGCTGATGGTAGATACAGATGTTCACAGTATAATGTAAGAACCAGAACAAAAGATAATGTACTGATTTGGATGGCTAACTGACATTTCTTCAGACCTAGAAACTTACTTTATGGAGCTCACATAATGTCCAACAATGGGAAGACAGATATCCTCCTTAGCTAATAGTTTGACAGGGAATGGATTGGGCAATTAAAACATCGGTTGTCAAAAATGGGAAAGAACAGCACAATGGGCTGGCTTACATGCCTTAAAGGGAGTGCGCTCACACTCAATGTGAACATGAGTGGGGCTAAAAGAGTGTTCCCACTGGACAGAGTTGCCTGTGTTTCTGGTGGATCTAAGAAGGAGGTTTGGGGGAGGTGCTAGTATAGTTTTTCCCCCACTGCACCTCAACTATTTTTTTTCTTTCTATCTGACACAATGGTCAGAGGACCAGGGCTGCAACTCTAGGGCTGAAAACAGGGATGATTCCTAAGCAGGAACTGTACTGATGTTTTTAACCTTTTTGTTAGTATTCTTAAGGGCCTTATTGGGTAGGATGTGCTTTCACTCTATCTAGCAAAATTGGGATTAACAGTGCAGCTACATTGCCTGGTGGTAAAGATAGCCCACTAGTTCTGTAACAGGGAGACACCTGCTAGACTAGTATTTCTGCCTTCAGTCTAGACCAGCAGAGTGACTGAACCTGATGTCCCTTCCAAAGGTGGAAATGTTTGGGATTAAACGGAAAGAAGAAAAAAAATTGCTATGAGTAAAGGAATGAAGGGATTATAGGATAAGAGAAATCCAACATTATATTAACACCCCAAAAGAGGCTTAGAGCAAGAGATGATACTCAAACTTTCTTGTTACCAATGTTCTAATCTTATTTCTTTTTAAAAAGATTTTATTTATTTATTTATTTATTTATTTATTTGAGAGGGGAAGGAGAAAGAGAGGGAGAGAAACAATGTGTAGTTGCCTCTCATGCACCCCCAACAGGGGACCTGACCTGCAACCCAGGCATGTACCCTGACTGGGAATAGAACTGGCAACCCTTTGGTTTGCAGGCCAGTGCTCAATCCACTGAGCCATACCAGCCAGGGCACAATCTTATTTCCTTTTATTCCATTACATACTGGCCAAACCATTAGCCACTGCTCATAAATAAATTGTGTAACAGGTTGAATTGTGTCCTCCCTGAAAAAAGTTATATTGGCATCTTAACTGCAGTACCTTAGAATATAACTTATCTGAAGAAAGGGTCTTAAACAGAGGTAGTCAAGTTAAAATGAGGTCATTAGTCCAATATGAGGGCACTAATCCAATATAGCTATGTCCTCGTTAAAGGGGAAATTTGGATATAGAGACAGACACACATAGAGGGAAGATTATGTGAAAAGACACAAGGAGAAGATGGTCACCTACAAGTCAAGGAAAGAGGCCTGAAACTGATTCTCCCAGCCTTCACAAGGAACCAGCCCTGCTAGCACCTTGATAGCAGACCTCTAGCCCCTAGCACTGTAAGAAGATAAACTTCTACTATTTAAGCCACCCAGCTGCAGTACTTTGTTATGACAGCCATAGAAAATGAATACAGATGCAAACCCATACCTTTGGCCATCTTTCATTCCAGGAAAAGTGAACAGCCAGATGTACTGCTTGAAGTTCTTTCTTAGCAGGAGGAGAACCCTTCTGAGTCAGTTCTGTAGGAGGTAATACTCTAGCAGTCCTCTTAACTTATGGCTTGTGCCAGATTTCTGTGTGGAAATATTTTTAAATTAGACCCAAATTTTCCCTCTTTCGTGGTCTGATCACAGGAAACTCCCAATGAGACCATATATGTAGGTTGAGAGAGAGGTAGTAATGTAGGAGCAATAGGTACATTGTCAGGGTAAACCATCCACTCATGAGACATATTTTTGCTCTTCAGACCTGCTTGTGTATGATCATGCATTGCTACTTCTACTTGAACAAGGAGTGCTGCTACACATGAAACCAAGTTTATGGTTTGATGAATCAGGTGAGGTCTAGTAAATTGAAGGCATCTCATATTGCATGTTCATTTAGTGTCCCATAGTCAGGGGTTCAGTCTCTACTATGGTCCAATGGCAAACTAGAAGCTTTGTTAGCAAATTGGGATCTCTAGGAAGCAGGTTCTAAAACAGAGTTAGAGTGGAAGATGTTTGCTAGATTCTTTGGGATTAATACCTGTGGAATGGAGGTGATGGAGAAAGGATTCAGCAGTAACTACTTAACAATATAATAGGGGAATAAAATACCTCACTTGTGTGTTCATTTATTTTGCTGCAACATTGTGTGATTCAGAAAAAAGTCATTAGAAGTATTCTGAGAAGTATGTGTTCACTGTAGAAATTAGATCTTTCACAAATGTGGGAAAGAGGGCACCAGAGAATTGGAGAAAGTCTCTAATCATTATAATCTGAAACAGCAGTATGAATGGGCAGGTTAGAGTTTGCAAGGAAATTCAAACAGCTGTGCCTGCCTAGCTACCAAGGTGGGGCCATGAAGAGTAAGCTCACAGAGATGTTTGTGGAGGATGCCACCTCTGATGGAAAGTTAAAGTGCTTGGTGATTTGGCTTAGAGCTGGTGTTTGGAATTTACAAACAGTTCTGAATCTGTCAATCTGCTACTTCCATATACCTTTGAGATTAAGGACTTCTTAATTTCTGCATTCCAAACTCATTCAGGCTTCTCTTTTGTCCAATTCTAAAATATAAACATAAAGCAAAGATAATTCTGGGAAAATGTAGTTCTAAACTTCATATAACATAATTGAGCATGACCATCATTACCATTAGATTTTGTACTCCTGGTCACAAGGTCTCTTTTGCAACTTGAAGTGTTGTGTTCAACTTGAAGGAGGAGCAAAGTATAAAAGATTAAATCACCTACTAAAGAAACCACACTTTTTTGATAACTTTGCACATTTTTATTTACCTCAACTTCTTTTTTTTAAAAGATTTTATTTATTTTTAGAGAGGGGGGAGGGAAGAAGAGAGGGAGAGAAACATCAGTGTGTGGTTGCTTCTCACATGCCCTGACCTGGGGATCTGGCCCACAACACAGGCATATGCCCTGGCCGGGAATCAAACCAGCTACCCTCTGGTTCACAGGCCAGCACTCAATCCACTGAGTTACACCAGCCAGGGTTACATCAATTTCTTATTGACCAAGACAATTAATTGTAGACTACAGTAGCTACAAAAATACTGAAGATACATCTCTCAACAGTAAAGATAAATAACCTGAAAATTTTTTAGTTCTTTTAGTAAGGAAGAAGGGCAGAATAATATCAGGCAAATCCCAAGGTCTGCCACAGTAGGCCAGAAAGAAAATTACAACAATACCAAAGTCAATATTACAATGACCACATGCATTGCATATGGTGGAAATTAATTAGAAACAATAACAAAACTAATTTCAAATACACTTACTTGCATATTAAAAATACATTTTACTTCAATCTTCAGTCCAAGGTAATTTCACAATGGAAATGGAATACACACACACACACACACACACACACACAAAATGGAATATAAATACACAATGGAAATGGAATATATATATATATATATAACGAGTATAATACATATCAAAAGTTGTGTGACAGAAATGAAAGGGTACTGGGAGCAATAGTTATCACTGCAGAGGTTTATATTAGGAAATGGAAGCTATAAATTATAAGCTAAGGATCACTTCAAAGATGAGACACTGACAAAGAAATTCCACATTTATAGTATTTTAAAGAGTTCTCCTCCAGTATGAATTTCCTCATGCATAATAAGAGAAAAGGTGCACCTGAAGGCATTCCCACATTGATTACATTTATTGGGTTTCTCTCCAATGTAAGTTTTCACAAGTCTTTGAAGGATGAGGGAAAACTAAAAGACTTTCCACATTCTTTACATTTCTATCTTCCAGTATGAGTTCTCATTTGCTGACTAAGAAATGAGAAAGACTTGAAGGCTTCCCCACATTCTTGAGACTCCTATGGCTTCTATACAGTATGGGTTCTCACATGTGCACTAATGTGGTAGTAATTATACTTTCCCACATTTCTTACATGGGTTTTTCCAATGTGACTATCCACATAGCTTTGAAAAAATTCGATGTAAGTTAAGACTTTCCTAAACTCCAAATATTAAAAAATCCTCTCCAGTATGAGTTGTTATGTTACCTCAGGGATGATGATAGCTGAGGGCATTTCATACATTCACAGTGTTTCTCATCAATGTGCACTATCATGTGTACAGTGAAATCTAAAGAATGGAAGAAATGTTTGTCACATTGCAATTATAGGGCCTCTCTCCAGTTGTGCACATGTGGCTATTAAAGGAAGAGAGGAAACTGTAGACTCTCCCATATTCATTACATGCATGGAGCTTCTTTCTGGTATGTTTTCCCATTTATAGAGTAAGCTTTGGGGAATAAGTGAAAGTTTACCCACATTCCTTATATCTATTTGATGTCTCTGCAATGTGAGTTCTTAGATGTACAGTAAGGAATATGGGAGAAATAAAGGTTTTCTCACATTCTTTTACAATCATGTGGTATATTTTTAATATAAGTTCTCACATATGCCCTAAAGAGTGAGGAACAACTGATTCTCCCACACTTTTTATATGCATTGAATTACTGCATTTTCTGAGGGATGAAATCAAATGGAAAGTTTCTTCATATTTTTTACATTATATGAATATAAGGATTATCTATAACATGAGTTCTTATATGTAAAGCAATAGATAAAAATGAATAAAGACCTTACTACATTATGTATATTCATAATATTTTCCTCCAATGCGAATTTTCACAAGTCCCAAGACACAAAGAACAGCTGAAATGTTCTCAGCATTCCTTACATTATTATGATTTGTGTCCAATGTGTGGTTCCATCTGAGTCTTAATAAATGAATAATTAATGAAGGTTTTCTTTCATCCAATGAATTTATAGAATTTCTCTTCAGTATGAGTTCTCTTGTGCACAATTAAATTTGGAATCTGACTGAAGGCTTTTCCACACTGATTACCCTCATTATATTTCTCTCTAGTATAGAATATCTTACACACAGTAAATAGTAAGTTCTTTATGAAATATTTTCTAATTTGATTATATTCATTGAGGTTCCCCACCACATGAATTCTTAAATCTCTTGTGTGTCTTACAATAATTTTTGTGTCATGGCAAAAAAAAAAAAGATGAGGATTACATAGTAAGTAGGGTTTTTTTTACATTGTAGGTGAAGTACTATAATACTAACTTAAGGTAGATTGTTATAGGTAAAGGCTATATATTCTTATCCTTAGAGGGAATGAAACCAGAATGGTATAGGTAAAAGTTAATTTAGGATATAAAATGGAATACCAAAATATACACAAGCCAAAAGAAAAAAAATGAGAAACAAAGGAATGAAAACAGTATAAATAAAAATGCAGCAGACACAATTATATAAATAATTATATTAAATATACACGAAATAAATATCCAATTAAAAGGCGGAAGTGATGAGTGGATTTACAAAAAGATCCAACTCTATATAGTTTACAAAATATGTTCTTAAATATAAAGAGAATGAAAATACCCTGGATGGGTGGCTCAGTTCATTAGAGCATCATCCCATGCACAAAGAGTGTGTGGGTTCAGTTCCTGGTCAGGGCATTTACTTAGGTTGTGGGTTTGATCAATGGTTGGGGTACATACCGGGAGGCAACTGATAGATGAGTCTCCTTCACATCAATGTTTCTTTTTCCCTTCCTCTCTCTCCAAAATCAATCAACATTATCCTCAGGTGAGTATTTTTTTAAAGTTACTAAAAAAAGAGAGGATGAAGCCCTGGCTGGTGTAGCTCAGTAGATTGAGCATGGGCTGTGAACCAAAGGGTTGCTGGTTCAATTCCCAGGCAGGGCACATGCCTGGGTTGCCAGCCAGGTACCCAGTGGGGGCCACTTGAGAGGTAACCATACATTGATGTTTCTCTCCCTCTGTCCCTCCTCCTCTCTCTAAAAATAAATAAATAAAATCTTTTTAAAAAAGAGAGAATGAAAGTAAAAGGATAAAAAATGATGCCATAGAAACTCTAAGTGTAACAAATATGAGGTGACTATTAATCTGAGATTTAAAGTATTATTAGAGATTGAAAGGGATGCTTCATAATGGTGTCAATTCATCAAGAAGATAAAATAATCCTATCTATGTGCATATCTAATAATAGAACTTCAAAATACATGGGGTTTTTAAAAATTCTAGAAATAAAAGAAATGAAATCACAATCATAGTTGAAGAATTTAACATTTTTCTTTCAGTAGTTGATAGAACTAGTAGGAAAATGGTAAGAATAAAGAAGATTTAAACAATATTATCAAGCAACTTGGTTTAATCGATACTTATAGAACACTACATACATTTATTTCAGATACACAAGGAAACTCACCAAGATAATCCATATGTTAGACAACAACAACAAAACAACAAAACCCAATAATTTCAAAGGGTTTAAATGATATGGACTGTGTTCTCAAACCAAAACAATTATTCTGGATATAAAAATGAGATCCCTGGATATTTGGAAATTAAACAACATACCTCTAGCTACCCAATGGGTCAAAAGAAGAAATCATCAAAGGAATTACAGATAAATTCAAACTAAATGGTAATAAAACCATGATATCAGAATTCATGAAATGCAGCTTAAGTAATGCATAGAAAAAAGTGTATAGCTTTAATTTATATTTTATATATTTAATCTATATTAGAAAAGAAAGGTGCAGAGTCAAAAATCTAAACTTTGAAAGAATCTACAAAAATAAGAGAAAACTAAAACCAAACTAGGTATAAAAAAAATGAAAACATAAGAGTGGAAGACAAGGAGATAAAACAGAAATCAATAGGAAAATAACAAAAACAAGGGTTGATTTTTTAAAAAAGATTAATAAAATTGATATGTTCACAACAATACTGATAAAAACAAAAGGAGAGAAAACATATTTTACCAATATCCAGAATGAAAGAAGGGCATCATATAAACATACAGAAAATATGATAAAGGAATATAATCAATAATTTCAGGCCAGTAACTTTAACACTGTAGATAAAATGGGCAAATTACTTAAAAAACGCAAGTCATCAACTACATAAGAGGAAACAAAAAGCTAGAATTGCAGTATACCTAAGACATTAAGCTTGCAATTGAAAGCTCTTCCCACAAAAAAGTTAGCTTCTGTGATAAATTCTATCAAATACATAAAGGAGAAATAATAAATATCTTATATAAAGTCTTTCCTCAAAGAGAAAAGGAGGAAACAACTGCCAACTCATTTTGAGACCAGTATAACTCTGAAACTAAAATCTATCAAGGGCATAATAAGAAAAATTACATATATATACATATATATCTCAAAAACACAAATGCAAAAACTCTCCAGTGTAGTAGCAAATTGAATCTTCCTAATATATAGTATTTTTCACACTGCTGCATGCCACCTGGGAGAAAATCATAAAAACAATTTGCTTGCAGTCACAGTCATGCAGGTGCTCTTCCAGTCCCAGTCTGCAGCACTTTAGTTCATCAGATCTGCTTGGATATCTTTGTATTTTTCCACTGCTGCTGCTGCTATCCCATATTCTGAGTGGAGAGGAACTTCATTCACGTCCACTGTTCAGATTCCAGTTGTGACCACCATCACTACTGCATTTGAATTTGGAAGTTGGATTTCATTGTTTTTTCAGTCGTCATTCCAAAAGTTGGAAACAGCCCTGGCTGGTGTAGCTCAGTGGATTGAGTGCAGGCCTGTGAACCAAAGGATCGTGGTTTGATTCCCAGTCAGGGCACATGCCTGAGTTGCAGGTCAGTTCCCAGCAGGGGACGCACAAGAGGCAACCACACATTGATATTTCTCTCTCTCTCTCTTTCCCTTCCCCTCTAAAGATAAAATAAATAAAATCTTTTTTAAAAAGTTGGAAACAACCAACAGGACCAGGACTAGGGCAAGGCAAATGTCTCAGAAGCAAAATCAATGGGTCACCCCAAAACTTGATAGTAAAGACAGTCACTATTTAATGCAATATTCCAAAAAATCAAACTTAATGAAAGATTTACAATGAACAAAATTTCAGTGTTTAAATAAAGACAGGATTCAGCCCTACACTTACACAACTTGGCCTCACCCTAATTCCAGCCTTGTCACATCTTGATGTCAACTTTATTGCTTCCTGATCCCATTGTGGGGTAAGAAACCATATCTATGTTACACCTCTCTCTCTCCTAGGCTGCTCCTTCAAGGTCAAGAGGGTTACTAAACTTCTAGATCAAATAATACTGCAATGTTACACTTATAAGAACTCCTTTAGTTTGCTAATATGATCTCTTTTAGAATATGTTACTAATGCCAATTTTATGACATACATTAAAGGAAAATAGCTTTACCTTTATGGAAAAGCTATGGAAAATTAATGATTCTCTGGTATATACACACACACACGCACAATGCATCCCCACCATCTACTAAAGCTACTCCCCTACACACACACATGCATGCGCACACATGCACACATGCTCAAATGCACAAATGTACACAAACACACACAAACACTGGGTGTAGCTGTGAACTTCAAAAATTTTTTGAGGCATGACCACTCATAAATAGTGATAGATTCCTATTGATTTTTTCATGATTATGCTGATAAACTGAAAGTAATGCTCTTTTCAAGGTATTCCAGATCAATCCATGAAAGACAGAAGTATTAATCCTTTGGAGATGCCTTTAAATTCCACACTTTACCAATAAAATATTTTTATTATATTTTTAAAAAATATTTTATTTATTTATTTATTTTTATAGCGAGGGGAAGGGAAGGAGAAAGAGAGGGAGAGAAACATCAATGTGTGGTTGCCCCTCACACTCCCCATTGGGGACCCAGCCTGCAACCCAGGCAACGTGCCCTGACTGGGAATTGAACTGGTGACCCTTTGGTTTATAGGCCTGCACTCAATCCACTAAGCCACACCAACCAGGGCCCAATGGAATATTTTTAAAGTGAGATATGAAAGGAGTAGTGGATACTGACTGACACATTGTGGTTGCTGGGCCTGTTTCAGAACATGTACCTCCTTATATTGAAAAGGTTGTTAGGAATTTCTGCTCCTCCCACCAGGCAGATTCTACCAAAGCATGTAGATTGCTGATATGCTTATGAAGATTTCCAGGACTCATACTTGGTCAATTCATTTTACTAAGTAAAATTTTGGTCCTGCTACTTACCTGTCTGAGAGGGAAACCGGTGTTTTGGATTACTGGACAAACACCATAGTAATCTTGTCAGGATACTACTAACACGGGTCTAAATGTTTGGCATTTATCAGCTCACCTTGTTCTATTCTCAAAAACTCAGTGTTTTGGGTTGTTACCATCCAGGAATATTTCTTTGAAAGTTCAATTACCTGTACATGTTTGTATTAGCCAAATTGCATGAAGATAAAAACTCAGCCACAGTAGCTCAGAATACTGTGCTTGGATAGCACCTAAGGGAAAGCAAAACTACTTTTCTGACAAGCGTCTCAAACATCTTCAATAGACAACCTGAGACCTAGTCAAACAACTGTGTAAGTGAAGCTTACTCGTGAGGAAGAGAGATGTGTCAGTTTGGAATGCACTTGTCTGTGATCATCAGAAACCCCAATGAGAGTCATTAGTCACATAGGGGTTTATTATATTATGCAGTCTGGGAGAAAGTAGTATGGAGTTGTTGCAGCAGCTTAACAATGCTGTAAGAAACTAAGCGGCTTTCCATCTTATCATACTTAGCATACAGAACTTTGTTTTATAGTACTCATCTTATGGCTGCAAGTCGAGTACTTCAGCTCAAGGCTTCCTCCTCAATACCCATGCCAGTTAAGAAAAAAGAAAATGGGAAAAGACCTAAGGCACATGCCACCCCAGACTAGTCCTTTCAAAAATATTTCCCTTAAGCCCAGTCCTTTGATGATATTTTTAAATTGTTAGCAATAATGGAGTTAAGTGATGTACCACCCTGCAGGGAATTATGGGAACATGAATATTTTGGCCTAGGAAAATAAAAATGGGGTTGGGAATGGATTTTTTAGTAGACACATGCATTCATTTCCTATTGCAGCTGTAATAAATTACCATGAACTTAGAGACTGGAAAACATATATTTATTATCTTACAGTTCTGGAGACCAATAGTTTAACTATGCTAAAGTTAAGGTAAGGCTGCATTCCTTCCTTGATGCTCTGAGTAAAAATAAATTTTCTTGCCTTTGCTAGCTTCTAGACGCTACCTGAATTCCTTCACTTGTGGCTCCCTTCATCTTCAAAGTCAGTAGTGGCTGGTTCAGTCCTTTTCACATAATTTCACTCTGATACCAACTCTTCTGCTTCCTACTTCCAATTCTTCTTAAGGGCTCTTGTGATTATGCTGGAAACACCTGGGTAATTCTTACTTAAAGGCCAGCTGATTCCAACCTTAATTCCCCTTTACCACATAACACCCTTGATTTTCTCACCAGAATATGCTTCCCCGATAATGAATCTCCTAGTTTTAGCATCTTTCACAATTTGAACAGGCTGTGAATTCACCAAATCATTAAATTCTGGTTCCTTTTTGCTTACCAATCCTTCCCTCAAACTATCTAATTCCTCTCACTTTTTACTAAAAGCAGCAAGAAGAAACTAGGCTGCAACTTCAACCCTAGCCTGGAAACCTTCTCTCTAAATATCCAAGTTCATTGTTTACAAGTCCTTCTTTGCACATTTCCATTGAAGGACACAATTTGTAAGTTTTCTGCCAGTACATAACAAGAATTTCCTTTCCTCTGGCTTCCAATATCATTTTCCTCATTTCTGTAAAGCAATATAAGTTTTTCCCACCATATTCCTTACTTTCTTCAGAATCTTTGCTATCAGAGTTGTTAACATCCATATTTCAACAAACAGTCTATCCAAAACAATCCGAGCTTTTTTGATCATGCTCTTTAAAATTTTTCCCGCCTCTGTTCATTGCCTAATTCCAAAGCAACTTCTATCTTTTCAGTTATTCATTACAGCAGTGCTCCACTTCCAGGTACCAACTCCGTATCAGTCAGGGTTCAACCAGAGAAACAGGACCAGCAGGAGATACAGATTAAGAGATTTATTGCACAAAAGTGATTTACTCAATTGTGAGAGCTGACAAGGCAAGTCCAAAATCAAAAAAGAAGGCAATTAAAAAGGGCAGGCTGCAACTCTGGGCACAAGCTGAAGCTGCTGTCCATGGTCGTAATTCCTTTCTTTTCTTTTTCTTTTTACTCTAAGGGAAGACTCAGCTATGTTTTTAAATCTTTTCAACTGACTGAATCAGGCCCACCCAGATCATTTAGGATGTTTTCCCTATTTTAAGGTTAGGTGATTAGTAATCTTAATTCCATCTGAACCTGACACCCCTTTTGCAATGTAACATAAAATATTCACAGGTTCCAGGGAACAGGATGGGAACGTCTTAAGGGGGCCATTATTCTGCCCACCACACCATTCTATACAGTATCTGTGAAGTTAAGAGGCTCCTGGAGACAGAGGAGTCCTGACAATAGAGCTGATTATTTCTTCAGATCATTCATCACTCCCATTAACATATCTTTAATAGATTTTCTATAATTAATATTAATGACTTAGTGTATTTTTTTCAGATTCCATATCAACCAGAACAATATCATGACCCAAGGCCTGCTGTGCCATCCAAATCTCCTCTAGGCCCAGAATTTGGAGCTCACATGAGAATTTCTCTGCAATAGCAAGAGACAATTTCAGGCAATGCACTACTTGGTCCTAGAGTCTATTGACCTTTAGAGTTCATACAAACAAGTTAAACACAGTCAATCTGGGTACCAATAAACTGCACAGAATTCCTATCAGGATCATACCTTCAGTTAAATATGAGGAAGAACTCAGGAGTTTTTTCAACATTAGATAAGAAAGGAAGGAGCCTTGACTTGGGGTAGTAAACAACACAATGTACAGATGTATTGTAGAACCGTATACCTGAAACATATATAATTTTATTAATCAATGTCACCCAATAAATTCAATAAAATAAAATAAATAACAAAGATATATTTTCACGAGATAGTATGTATTTTAGAGTGAAACTCTAATCATTACAAATATGATTTTGATATAAGTAGCATGAAATTATAATGTAACTATCTATTGATAAAACAAAAATGCAAACAGAGCTCGAAAGAAACTGGACATGGGTGAATGCAAATTGATTCCACCCCAAACAGGAAATGGGTTGTAAAACAAGTCATAGTAGTGTAAATAATAAAAACTAAAAAAAAAAAAACCCTGATAATTTAAAAATGAAGTATGATAGAAGAGAATCGGATATCTATATGCAGTGTCATATAGTAAGGTGAGTAATTTTAATATTAGAATTATGTTTTTCTCTGAAAGGTTAAATTTCATATTACCCTTTAGTGCTAAAAATTTAGTAAGAAATATGAAATTTTCTGGTATTTTTACAAAAAATACAATAATTGGAAAAATAATTATAAGACAATGAAACAAAGAACAACTTTACTAAGGAAAATAATGGAGAAAGAAAAACAAGTAAAATTAAAGGCTAATAATGGATTTGAAAGAAAAAGGAAAAGGAGACAACACTAATGCTGCAAGTGGGGAAATCTCAGATTCCTAAACTATTATGGAACTTTGGGTTTCCCTCCGACTTCCTCCCAATCTCCTGGCCTAGAATATTGGGGAAGATAGGCTTCAAGAATTTGAACTCATGACTCCCAGAGTCTCCCATCAGACACACCTCGTACTGGTAGCTCTGGGACAGGGTCCCAGTACCGCTGACGTCCACCAGGTGCCCCGGAAAGTGGGCCTCAGGCACCGAGCAGCCACCCACCGAGCCGGCCCTGCTCCTCCTGCACAGCCGCACCGCGATGAACGCCAGCACCGAGAAGAGGAAGAGCGACGACACCGACGCCAGCGCGATGACCAGGTAGACCGTGAGCGGGTCGGTCTGGGCCGCGTCGGCCGCCGCTTCGGGCA